>JMFS01109844.1:0-34995 GCA_000699545.1 Podiceps cristatus
CGCTTTACACTGTGGCGTGCAAGTTAGAGGGTAAGAGAGAGCTTATCTGCCAACACGGGTTTTCGGAGGGAGAGGTTATGATTAAACGTGGTTGTAGTTGCATAAAGCAGAGACGAGCTCTCGAATCTTTCTGCAGACCCTCGTAGAAAATATGTACTGTAAAATTTCTCTTCACCAAAGGGGAAAAGAACATGCAGCCTGTAGGTAGCTGATGGAGCTAAAATGCCATCTTATGAATAGCTACTCACTTTTAAAAGGCTTTGGAATAAAAGGAAAAATTAGAGCTACTTAGTGATTAAAAAAAAAAAAAACAAAAAACAAACCCAAAACCCAAACCAAACAAACCCAAACCAAAACCCCCCAAAAAAGTAAGTTTTCTCTGCTTGTCGATTTGAGTCCTTAATGAGGAGCAATGCCAGACTGAGTCAAGCAAAGTTTTTTTACGAGAACTCAAAAGTTCAGAGGTATGTCTTTAGTCTGCCCTGTTTCCTAGGAAAATAAGGTCCACAGTAGAACTTTGCATTGCAGCATTTTTAAATTCATAATTGTTTAAAAAAAAAAATTCTAAGACCAGTAAATGTCTTATTTAAATAGGATATTCTTTCATAGTCCTCTAAAGAGTGTCACTGTTGACATTTGAATTTAATGCCTCCACTAAAATACTAAATCTGTACCCTTTAACATATTTTCATGGATTTTGTAGTTAAAGTTTCTCTTAAAAAAAAAAAAAAAAATGCTTGAAAAAGATTGAATTCTGCTTCAGCTAGAAACTTCCCCCCCACACACACACCCCACACCCCCCACGTTGCAAGAGCAATAGGTAATACGCACCAATAGCAGCATAGTGTTTGAAACACGGTAATTTTCAATTACTGGGTTCCTTTTCTTTTTGGAGAGAAGCCTATGTGAATAAAAAGACAAGCACTATATTCATTAATCATTAGCCATGCTGAATGTATTTGGCAAGAAAATGTAATTGGGTTGATTCAAATACTTGCATTTGTAACAAAAGGAAATGCATTTATTTAACTGTGAACTACTTGGATATTTTAGCAGTCCCTTAGAATTATACAGGTTCTGATAAGACAGTTTTTCAGTATATCCCTCACAAGCCTGTTAGATCCATGAAACCAAATAAACAAATTAAAAAAAAAAAAAAAGGAAAGTACACACACACACAAAAAAAATAGAGGGTATAACTGCTCTTTGGACAGAGACTTAAGGTTGTGTTGTAAAAGAGCTGATTTTCAGCAATTAAACTTCGAAATATTTTTTTCACTCTCCTGGGAGTTTCATTTAAACCAATTTCCACAGTTATGTAAAATCTTGGTGGAGCCTGGCTTTTGAGTTTTAAAGTGTAATTCCTAATGGCTACTTAGGTCTTTGTACTTTTTACAGAATGCTTCTGTGGTACGTTTCATTCGTGGTTCATACTATTTTGTTTTCTAGTGCACTGAAAAACTTTTCTTGGTTTCTTATCCTTTCTCTAAGTTGCTGGACAGAGTTCAGCTGGAGGAAATGTGCTGTCGTTTGTCTTAAAGTGACCTCTGACTGCCATGAAGGAACACATTTGCAATCTAGTATTGTGTGATTTGAGAGAAGTAGACCAGTAGCATAGGGAATGCAGTTTTATATAAGGTTAAAAGCACAGGGGGAAAATGTAAAATATGTAGGTGAATTGAATAGCTTATTTATTCTTGGTGCTGTAGTGGCATCTTTTGGGGCTTCTGATCTTTTACAGTTTTGAAGTTAAAGTGCAGAAAATTATGGTCTGCAGGAGACTATGGCATGCTACAGACTTCCATGTTGGATTTTTTTTTTTTTAAGTGAAGAAGAGGAGTATTAATTAATTTTCTGTTGCTGTTCAGGTACCCCAAATTGATACCATGTGAAATTAATTTGCAAGTCATCGTATTTTTCAAGCAACTTAATGTTCTGGCAGACATGCTTTCTTTCATTTTGAAAAGTCCTCAGACTTCCAGACCGTATACAGGTTTGAACGAGTAAAGATTTCAGCCAGCTGTCAGCGCATCGATAGCTGCACAAGTACACTCAAAGAGCTAGAAAACAGTCCAGTCCAATTAAATGGCTGGATGTGTCTTTAAGACAGGCTGTGTGATAAGAAATGTAACTTTCTGGTTTCAAACAGAGAGGAAAGAGGGTTGTTGTGTTTTTTTTTTTTTTCTGTCTGTTTCCAAGAAAATAGGCAGTGGTAAGGCATGAAAGTTCATAATGACTAAGTATTTTGTAGATTGATGGGCTTCTAAAAATTATTTAGCAACTGTTGTGAGTCAGGAAGCCTTGCATTCTTAGTTTATAATGTATTTGGGCCAGTTAACCAGCTGATAGGGAGAGTGCAACTTTATACACTTATTAGTAAAAGTTTGCAAAGAGATCAGGTAATTTCACCAGCATATTCATTGGTACAGATCTTATTCCTGTGAGAGTCTTCACTGGCAGAAGCTTCAAGGTTGACTTCAAGGAGAATAAGATTAAGTGTTATGAATTGGTGAACAATACTCAGCGCTGGAATAGAAACATGAATTCAGTTGCACGCTAGCATTTAACTGGAGGTGAGCCCAAGACAGAGAGGGAGCTAGACTCAGAAGTGTGGTATTTTACCATTTTTTGATGTACCTAATTTGTAGAGAGACAAGGGTGAATCAGGCCCAATGTTGGTGACAGCTGAAGTACTTGTACTGTCATCAAGCCTGGACAGAAGGGTTTGGTCTACTGATGAGTTTATACAGTACGAAAATAAATCTAGCAATAGTTTTACTATTCTTCATATGGACATTTCTAAATAGAGATCGGTGGGAAAGTAGATGTAAATTTTCTAAGCTTTTTCTACCAGGTGTATTTACTGTTAAGGTAGAATTTGAGCCACTAATCTTGACTCTTGCTGTGTAGACATCAACAGAATTGAATCTGTTGTTATTTTGTGGAGGATAGACCAGATGAAGAGAATCAGGTGTTACTTGGTTGTAAGGAAAACTGTTTCAGTTTGGGGGTCTGTGCTTGGATCGCTGGAAGTATAACAAATTTTCTGACTGATACTGTCTCTGAATTAAAATTCAATCATTTACAAATACCCATTTGAGGAAATAGACTCTGTTGGTTTCCTTATTGGTACATGTGATTTTTGGATTGATTTTTGTATCTTACTGTATTTTTTTTCTGACGACCCAGGCTGTGGTTGGGCGGATAAGCAGGATTTCCCTTGCTGCCTGGCTGTCGTGCTGAAGGGAGCATGCTTTACTTGCAGCAACCTCCACGCTCCGAACTCAGCAGAGCCAGGTTGCTCAGAGGCTCTCTGCCTGGGGATTTATGCAGTACTGCTTTTCTGAGGCTGTTAAGCCTGACCTTTTGACATCTTTTTTTGTCATGTGTCTTGGCACTAACTTGCTAGCTAACTTGGTAATTACTCTGTGTTTTTTACCAGTAAACAACTGCTTATGGAAAAATATATTGCTATAGGTTTAAAAAAAGTTGCTTCACAAATTGAAATATGTAGCATTATAGAAAGTTAAATCCAATTTGGCAAATACCCTGGTACAGAACTTCTGTTGTCTAAATATTAACAGAATCTGGCCTTTGGAATTGCTAGTGGAGAGGCTATTTTCTTGCTGCTTTAATTTTATACAACTGATGCGAATGATTTACTTGTACCTAAGACATTTGTTGCATCACATTGACAGGATAAGATTGGTTTGAGGTTTATTGCTGAAATGTACTTTTCGGGCCCTTTGAAAGTCTCTCAAGATTTGCAAGTAAAAGAAGAGGAAATCTGTCTTTATGTCTCACTTTGTGATAATCAAAGGCAGTTGCATACTCTGTACAAGTCTCAGTTGGGGACACTCCTTTCAAGTATGGATAATAGGTACGTCCTGTTTAAGTCAGCAAAAACTGTGGGTGCTGAACATCTCGCTACATCAAAATCTTTAAACTTCTGTACAGCTCTTGCCTATCTAAAATGGTGAGCCTGTTCAAACTGGCTAGCAATACAATCTTAAAAATAATTCTTCTAGGATAATTCTGAGTAATTTGGGCAAAACTGAAGGGGTCTATGGACACCATGCAAGGATTTCTGTACCCTTAAAAAAAAAAAAAAAAAAAAAATAAAATCCCTGAAGGGATGAGGCTGTAGAGGTGGGTAGTTAGGCATCGCTGGTGTTTGGGGTGTGGGCTCTGCACAAATATGTAATGTCATCATGTTTTGTCTAGTGGGCTGATGTGGGGGGGTGGGAAGAGATGGCAGCTGGTTCAGCATGTGATGCAGAATCATGGCCTGCAGCTTTGCAGCTTGGCTCTGTGGTGGGGAGCTGAGTGTATCGGCGTTTGTTAGTTTGGGGAGTAGGGTCTGGAACCCAAGAACTGTGTCCTCTTTATATTCAGTATTTCTTCAATGTCTCAGTGTGTATGATGAGAGAGGCTGATTTCTTTACTCATTCCCTATTATAGAGCGCCTTGCATGTTTGGGTTTTTTTTCATAGGCTGATGTAGCACTCAGTTTTAACCTTAAGGCATTTTAAATCATCTTTCTTGCTTCTCTTGCCTACCATACAGTATAGAAATGATCGTTATCATGTACTAATTACTGGGAGGGTTGTTAGTATTTCATCTACACTACACAACAGAATTCTAAATTGGTGTATTTGTTTCTAAACTATACATACTAAATCAAAACTGTCAAATCTTTGTGTCTCTCATGAGTAGATACATACAACTTTGACTTTGCAATTCTCTAGTATTAGAGGAAGTTGAGATGGAGCATGTTCTTTTGTTTGTTTGTTTTTGCATTCCCATGAGGTAAGTTTATGTAGTGTGTAAAATAAGTGTATGACAAGAATTAGTTACTGCAGTCTGACTTGATATGTTTTACAATGTTATTCTGGTGGTGGTGGTGTTTTGTTTTTTTCATTTGCAATGACAGAAAAAATAAATATTCACCTTTCTTGTATTTATCTGTGAGGTGTAATTTGCAATTACAGCTGGTAACTCCTGAGATCAAGCAAGCAGTAGTTCTCTCCGTTTGTGATTTGTCTTTTCCTTGAGGACTGATATCTAAGGGATATGCACATAACTAATGGTGCAGAAACTGTCTTCTAAATGTCTCATTCCTTTCTGAAGATTTTTTTTTTTTTTTTGCTATAAACATTAACAGGGAGGGGAATATTCTGTCCTCCAGGTAGCTGTTACGAGAAAAAGGTGACTCTATACAGTGCAGACCTCTCTGCTTGTTGGATGAAAAAGAAAGCAGACTGAAAAGCTGAAGCAGAAAACCTTGTTAGGGGATCTGGCAGATGGACTTTCTTCTTGTGTTTCATACTGTTTTAAAGGGAGCCTTGCCTGTGGTTAACAACGTCTTTACTTTGCCCAGGTTTTTTTCACTTTTCTTGCTTAAGGCATTTAGGCTAAGAAGTTCTGCAAAATGTAGGTTGGCAAGCTTGGTGCAGTTTCAGTCTGCTTCCCAGTTGCCTGCACCTTATGTTGAGAACACCAGGGAGTGACTCAGGGCGGCAGTGACTCATGGGGTGTTGTGCTGTTCCCCTCTTCAGAGTGGGGTGAGCTGCAGTAGGGAGCTTGCTGAGGGACTTGGAAAAGTCAGTGCGCTGGAGAGAGCCCCTTCGCGTACCAGCACTCTACACCGAGATTGTCTGCCTGCGCAGGTTCCCACACAGATTCCTGTTTTTGTGGAAAAAATTAATTAGCATTTGCTTCCATTTTCCTTTTTGGTGTCAGGGGAAGGTGAAGCCTGCGTGCTGACAGGAGCAGATGTATATCCAGGAAAATCGGTCCAGTGTTGTGAATATTGGGGCATCTCTCTTACATCCTGCTGCCACTTGCTTTGTGTGTGTGTGTACTGTCCGCTGACAAGCACAAAGCTGAAGGTGTTACTAGCTATGCAGTCTCTGAGATGCCTCGTGTTCCTTGCGCTCTTTGGATTCAGCCTAATGTGAATCTCTGACATTTAAAGCTCTTGCAAGTGCAAGAGTCCCCCCAAAGAAGCCTGGGGGTTCCACAGTACTGTTTGATGCTGCCCTCACCATCAAGCACAGCCCTTTTATCCACTGCTGTTAGTGACTGCAGCTGGGTGCAGTTCATCTTAGTGTGAACTTGCAGTGGTCAGCAGCACCCACTGCTGCCGCCCTTTAATGTACAGCCTAGCTCCACTACACTTAAACAGTTGACTTCAGTAAACTCACAATTTCACTGCATTTTTTGTTTTCTTTCATATGTGGTGGAGAGTGATGCAGGACTCGTAGCTTGTGGCTCTCCTGTTTGTGTGATTCCAGCTTTTGGCCTTTTGTCATGCTACATACATAGCCATCTAGGCTAAAATCAGTGTTGAGAGGTATAATCATCCTAGCTTTCATTTTAAGAGTATTTATCTCAAAGCTTAATTAAAGCTACTTGGATGTAAATAAGTCTAACCTTTTCACTTCTGAACAATGCAAATAGAATAGTCAGCATACTTACAGGGTATCAGCCATGTAATTATTGTGTAATGTTTGTGTTCTTTGAAATACTGTGCTATTTATTGCCATTGAATCCTGGGACAAGGTGCTTCATAAAACCAACTGCATGACTCTTTATTTATGCACTTTAGAAGAAGATGATCATTCTCAAATGAGGGGGCAGGAAAGTGGCGTTAAATCTTTACATAGTAGACAGATGCACTGTGACAAAGGGTTTGTCAGAGTGTTCTTTCAAACTGAGGTGACCACAAACTGGAGTTTTGTCTGCTTGACGGAGTACCATAGGCCATGTTCCTGTATGGCAGGATTGCTTTTCACTGGCTCCAGGTGGTGCTTGTAAAAGGCACTGTTGGCAGCGGTGGACTGCACTTGGGCCTCCTGCCACCTTTGCTCACATCTGGTACTCGGAGAATGTGTCACTCACATCTGGTATGCTGCAGTGTCGACTAAAAATAAGGAAATGGTCCTGTCACTGTTCTCACACCCTCCTCTACAGTGTGCTGTTTGTATAGTGTCCTTGAAGTTCTAAAGACTTTGTTACTCTTTGTTACTATTCTGTTAATTGCACAACACTGGAACCTGAGGAAGGATGCAGTGTGGCCATGGCTTCTGCTTCCAGCTTTCGAAGATACTGAGAGCTGGTGTATTTGTTCTGCTGGTGCGTCGACCTCTCTACCCCAGATGCAAAGGGGGAGGCATCTGGGGAATTGGGGTTTTCTATATACCGACTTATACAAATGACATAGGGTGGTATTTTGAACTGATTTAATTAAATAATCTTAAAAGGCTGGGTGGTGTGCACATGAAATGCAATCAAAAGGTGTGTTTGCTTCAGCTGACTTCTATTTTGGACAGAATTGTCTTAGTTTTAACCAGTAATTTCAGAATAGATGAATCAGAACAGTGGGAACGGGATTGTAGGCAAGGCCTCAGGTTTTCAGTTTCCATCACAGTTTGAAAGGGGACAAGGCTGTGCTTAGGTATGTGTTTGTGGTACTGAATTTCTACCTCTTTCTCCAAAGCACTAGGAAAGTCAGAACTGGCTCAGCAATTTTCTCCCTTCATCCAGTTATCATTTTCTGTTTAAGACCTGGTACAATTTAAATGATTCAATTAGAAATCAAGTCCTCATGGTGTCTGACACTTAATTCACACTTCTTGTGAGACTGCCAGGTATTTTAGGAGTTGATACTGTGCCATGACTTAAGCGTGCCTGAAACTTATGTGAGCTGATGTTTACCTGACTTAATTCTGAGGAGAAAAGCGCTCTCTTGTCCAGCCTCCTCTACTTGGCCTCGTGCCTAATGGGACATGATTGGAAGTGTCATTATCTTCTTCTCACCCCAAAAGGAGGTTAAATTCTCTCTAAGCCTCAAGTGCTCTTTGCCTGAAGCCCTTAGTCTAGGTAGAGTGTAGAAAGCTGTTAAAAAGGGATCCCTGGTCATCAGAACATTTGGAGCTTCCTTTCTGTACATAGGCATTTGCACGCTTTAATTCTGACTTACATTTGAATGGTATAAATTGCTCTACTAGGTGACAGGAGCATCAGTAGTTGCCGTCTTCCTGTGCCAACTGTAATGTTACTCATAATAGGTGCATTTTTCCATTCAGCTAAATTTATTAGCTCACCTTTGTGTTTGATTTGGCAGAGTAGTTATTGTGGGAAAATGCACATTTTCTAGTAAATTTATAGTGATTGCTTGAAACTCATTTTGGGAATTAACAAACCCATCTTCTGCACTGCAGAAAATGGCTTGGTGTAGATGGCCACTGGTTTTTTCCCTCCTTGGACTAGATCCTTCTAGTTTACTGTAGAAATGTTTGCTTGCTGGGTGTTACTTTACTAACCAGTTTGGGAGAATATAAACGTAAGTGAAACTACCATTTGGTACTAGGCCTTATACATTGGCTGGAGCACTCCAGGCTTTTAGAGGTGTGTTCAGCTATTGCTGCAGGGTCACGCTCTGCCACACAGAGCGGGGCAGGTTGTTAGTGATGGTCTGGAGTAGCTGAGCTTACATGCAGTGTTGTTTTCCTTCAAAGGGACACACCCCGTATTCTGTTAAGCTTTGGGTAGAGTTTTTCTTGCAGCGTGGGTGCATTATTGTATTAAAAGAAGTATTTGCTTAAAATATGAGTACATAAAGATGTTTGTAACTGCTGGATAAATTCTTGTATCAACAGATAATAAAAAACCCAGACAGGTTAATTAAAGAGCCGGAGATGTTTCATATGAGAAACCTCATATACATAGGCGCCTTCTAAATGGCGGAGCAAAATAGGCCCAGAGCGTTCCTCCCTCCCCAGATGCTCCCCCGTGATAGCAGGAAGAGCAGCCGTGGTTGGCAGCACCTGTGGCAGCCAGCGGTGTGGAAGGGCACTGGGCTGGTGCTAAGGTGTAGGGGCTGGAGAGGGGCCAGTGGAGGGAGCTAAATAAAGGAACTGATTTTCCTATTGTTCCCTTCAAGGAGGATCAAAATTCTCTCTCCTGCCTCCTGCACGGGATGCTTCAATGGAAAGTCTATGTGAAACGACTCAGTAACAGGAGCAATATTTCACCTCTGTGTTTTTCTTGGTGGATTATTCTACTGCACACAATAGAATCTGGGTGAGCACTGAGAACTAACTTTTGCCTGGACCTGAAAATACCCTGGAAATGTGATGTTTCCAGTATTGCTACAGCTAGCTCTATTTAACTAGATTTCTTAAAAATCTATTGGTATCTCTGGGAATAATGTAGCCGTTCCGAGCCAGAAAGGTGAACTGCAGCACCGTGCTGCCTGTCATGGCGAGCGCTAGAGTGCTTCCTACTTCGAATACATCTAGCTCTTCACACACGCTTTTCGTTACTGCTCTGCTAGATATTTTTGAAAAAGAGGAATCGGTATCTGGAACAAATCTGTTTAATCTTGGATTCTTTTTTCTCTCTTACTAAAAATTACTAAACTATAATATGGTTTTCCTCACTTTAAGATTTTAATTTGAAATTAAAATATCAAAGCAGTGCATTTCCGTGGCTGGTACACTGACGATATATCTTTAAAATAGCTGGCTTGGAGAGGGGCATCAGTAGCAGTACTGATTTTGTTGTGGAAATGTAAAGCTCAGTATGGGGGAAACACTCCCTCCTTGCTGTCACTGTTCCAAAATGCTCAAATTTTCTTCTTATATTTTTCCCTCTTAACCACAGTGTTTATACTTACAGAAGGGAAAAACAGCCAAACGTAAAGGTCACTCTAAAGCAAAGACCTTTTGAACAGCAAAATCTCACTCCAAAGAATTTCTGCTCTTAAGATTGATTTAAAAGGCCTTGCAAAAGTGCTTCAGAATGGAAACTCTTTTTGTATGTCTCACAGTGGCAAGTCTAGCATGTACTGGTGGTAAATTTGTACTTTATAACATATTATTCCTGCCAGCATTGATTAGTGTTTTGTCACAGATGTAACTAACTTTGTAATTTAATCTACCTTGGTATTGTCAGTCTAAAATTTTATGTATACAGCCTGCATTATGAAAAACTGTGCTGCAGATGCTACCTCTGGCTCTGGAAGTCCCTGAACTGTAAACTGCTGGAGGCTGGCAGGGGAGCCAGAGAGGTACTCAGGAAACTGAGGAAATGCATACGAGACTAGATAATTATACTTTGTTAAATACATTCAGATATATTAGCTAATGCTTGTATTAATTTATAATACTTGAAAAACCTGATAGGGTCTTGGTTTTTAATCAAGTTATCATTCCAGAAGAGTAGCACAGTGTTCTTGTAGAAATTCTGAAAACAAGTCACTAAGAAATCTGACTCATAAAGCAAATGCCTCACGAAATTTGAATGTTTAGAAGGGAAAATGACTGGCAGCTCCTCTTGTAAGCATGCTAGTTGCAATAAAGTATGAAAGTTCAACATCAAAGAGATCACTGCTTAGTCTGTGGCATATTTGTACATCAAAGAACAAATACGGGACAAAAGGAACTGTATAGAGATACAGTTCAGCCTTGCAGACAGGTCCCCGTGGAATGTCAGAGAGTGCTGCTTTCTTAATATGGAAATTATCTCTGGCACATCTTCATTTCTGATTTGGGGAATAGGTGAGATTAAGAATTAAAAGGAACATCTCAGAGTCCAGTCTTGCCAATGTACTAGTTAAGAGCATCTGAACTTACATGGTGTCAGTGCTGCTGTTTCTGTGTGTGGTGTGACTCAAGTGTATAAGCATGGGTGACAGATAGGAAGCACGTGTGCAACAGTGCTGTTTCACTGGGTGGGGAAGGATGGGCAAAAGGTACACAAAATACATAAATGAAAGCTAAATGTCTACTTTTGGATAAATTATTATGCCTGTAGTCAAATACTGTATCATGTTGCCCAAAGAGGTTGTGGAGTCTCCATTCTTGGAGATGTTCAAACATTGACTGTACACAACCCTGAGCTGTAGTTGACCCTGCTTTGAGCAGGGGCTGCACCAAGCAATCTCCAGAGGTGCCTTCCAACACCAACTCTTCTATGAGAATAACACTGTTATAGTAGGGCAGCTGTCTACTTACATTTTTAGTTATGATCCCTCCTAATACAAGACACAACTTAGCCAAAAATGTGACCCTCTCTGGCACAGTGAAAGTCCACCGAACTGACCGTTTTGTTTGTTTGTTTTACTGTTTTTTTTCTGAGCTTTTATAGTGTGGAAGATGGATGTATTTTTGCCAATTTGGGCTTTTAGTAGTTTGTTGTGGGTTTGTGGGGTTTTTATTTTTAAATCCTGAATTCTCCCTATAATTAATGAGAAAGTTTGTGGATGTCTGCCTTAGAACTAAATAAAAGTAATCTTCGGTATCTAAAGCACGTGTCCTCTTTCAGAACAAGGCAGGGCATGGGAAATTGATCACAGAAAATCATTGGCATTGACTAATTGGCGACAGCATTGTGTTGAAGGCGGTGGAGACCTTGCTATTAATTTGAATGTAACTGTTTTAATATTAAAATATAAAGTAGGTCACATGAGTTCTTCAGTTCCAGTCTTTCTTCTTCATTTCTATTTCTTGTCTATAAGTGCTGACTGCTTATGTGGTATATAAAAATGTTAATCATAAAATACAGACTAAATCTGAATTCTCCAAAGTTCAGGTGTGCTTGGATCAATGGTTTTAATACCAGTTTCACCTTTTATGGAGATAGTATTGTCAGCAGACTCTTATTTCTTTTATTGCAGAACTAAAAATAGTTACATTCTTATGGAATCATTAAGAAAGACAAAGGGTTTCTGTTAAAAACCCTAGGGAAACCTGATTAGGCATACTACTGTATAATTAATTGATATGCTACTACACTTGGAGAAGTAGTGTATCAGTAAACAGAAGTCAGAATGCAAGATGCTAAGAACAACTGCTGGGAATTGTGTAAAGACATCAAGGCCCAAAAATAACAATTTGGGCACCTCGGGAGAGACCAGTATTTGCATTTGGTGAAAGGGCAGAAGGCTCTCCAAAAAGTCAGGACAAGGGGGAACTGTGAAATCTCAAGCGTGTGTTTAGCACTTTCTTTTGCTAATGAAGCAGCTCTAAACACCTTTGATATTACTGGTCACAATGTTCCCTACCACCTTCAGGTTATGTTCTGATAATTCCCCAGACAGTATTCATATATTTTTAAAACAGTGTCAGGTTATGTGTTGTTAAAATGTTCCTTTTGTTAATACTGTGCTTTAAATACATTCACTCTAATAATTAAGTTGCTGCTTGAGATGTGAAATAGATCATGGATTTGTGCCGTTGTTTGTTTGCTTTGAGACCTAAAAATAATTGTCAGCAAGTAGTCTGTAATTATCTCTTTGGAAAAGTTGGGGTCTTCTATAACACTGTGTATGTGGAGATCAGGGTGGATGTGATGATATGTGAATGAATTATTCTTCCAGAAATATATTTAAAACTTGTATCAAATCCTTTGCTGCTACCCCATTGCGATAGCATTATCTAGAGAAAGAATTCCATCCTGGGACAGTATGTATATACCATGATGAGTCCCTGTGGCCAAGGAGGAAGAAGGAGCTATTACCATAGAGCTGTTCTGGCATTTCAGAAATGTTAATTCTTAGTGATTTGAGAAAGTTGTTACCTGGAAGATAGGTTCATATTTTTCTGTTTAGAGAAAAATGTAACGTAGCTATTATTAGGGAGGCCTGTTCCTGTATCTGTTGCCTTGCCCTGTTGATGTGTGAAAGGAGCTGTGCTTGAAGAGCTTTACTGAGTGGCTTTATGTGGATCTTGCGACATGCTTGAGTCCTAATAGTGTGCTCACTTCTGCATACAAGGGCATTGGGGAGGGTTGAGGATGCTCAACATGCTGAAATCAAGCCTTTGCTCAGGAAATTATAATAATTTGTTGTAAATAATGACCATTGCTCTCATGTAAACCTGATGGCTGTACGTATACCTTGCTGTGAGGAATTAACAGCAGACATGTTTGTACTGTGATGTTAAAAGAAGGTGGAGGTTTCTTTACTCAAGTATGTCAAGTCCTGGCCTGCTAGCTGGCATAGTGTGTTTGGAGGAGACAAGAGCTTTACATTTTAGAAAGACTAATAAAATGAATTCAATTTATATGCTAAAATGAAGGAACTTTTGAAAGAGTTTACTTTTGAATTAAAAAACAAAACAAACAAAAAACCCCTAATACCCCACAAAACCAACCAACAAACCAAAAAACCACCCACAAACAAAAAACAAACAGCCCCCCAAACTAACTCTTTAGAGATTGTTTTTCCCACATTAAATTACCCTAACTGTCAAGTTAATAGCTTGTTATTTCAGAGAGTGTGTATATGCACGTGCACAGGGAGAGCTGTCAAAATGAAATCCTTTAATACTTTCCCCTCTGGCCATTTCTCACCCCCCCACACCCCCTCCCAGCCTCCCCAATATTGACTTGAACTGAAAAATTTCTTAGGGAAGTGCCAACAAAAAATAATGTGGGACCATGTCACTTAACTTCTTATCCTGGATTGTTGCCACATCATTAGCGATTTGGTAACTATGCTAAGTTCTGATTTTGTATTAGCAGTGGGTGGGATCTCTTTACATGTGAGTGAATATTCTGGATGGACAACATGCACAGATGTCCAACTTGTCTCCTTGGAGCCCAAAGTTAAAGTTCTAGGAGCATGCCCAAAGCTGGCATAAAGCTATGTATCTCACATGAGAAGTATTGCTGTGCACTGGCTAAGACATTATTTCTAAATTTGAGTAAGTTTTTGTTAGCCAAGCATATTTTCATTGCTGGAAGTTTCACAGTTTTTGAGGACTCTTATCTACTTCTAGTGTAAAAGCACCTTAATAATTGAAATTACATAGCATGACTTCAAATGTAATCACCAAATACAATGTGGGAGAAGAATTCAATTTAATTATAATTAATTCAAATTTTCAGAAAATGCTTTCAAAGTTGTGTTAAGCTGGATACTGAAATTGTTATCACTTTGGAAAATGTTCCAAGTCTCCAAACATCTCAGTAAAGTGTCTCTTTCACAAAGGACTGCTTTGATTCAGCTATCTAAGAAATTTATCCAAGGAGACAAAACCCAGATTGCTTGCTGCTAATCCGGTGCTTTACAAACAAGATTTTAATTTTTATTCCCTTTACTTGTTTTTCAAAGATTCGGGCAGATATACAATGGGATGGTTTCTTCCCGTAAATAATTAAGCCCATTGTAAACAATGTCAGTAGAAAGTAGTTTTGAGATTCATTTAGTTTTAAGTACCTACTCATTTTTTGCTTTTGAAAACAATGTCATGTCCCAAGCAGTTTGAATGCTCATAAATCATGTTAGTAGAATGGGAGAAATTATTCCAAACCTACTCTCTGTTAGGCTTTTACATTTCTTCTCAAAACTTGTTTGTTGTCTCAAAGACTGCCTAAAGGAACGAATTGTCCTTTAGCTTGATTCATACTAAGTTGCCATAAGGTTGGTGTAGCAGATCCTGTTTGTATTTCTCTTCACATTAGCAGAGTTGCTCATGTGCATCAAATGTGCAAGTGGTTCCCGTCACCAAGTGCAGGCAGGCTGAGCTGCTTCTGTGCAATACCTTTCTGATAACATTGCAGAAGAGCTCTTCTCTCCTTTAATATTGGCCAGCAAGGAAATTAGGTCTCTGAGTGAAGCTGTGCTTATTATTACACTGAAAGTGATATTCTTTTCATGATGAGATCATGTATTTTAACAACTTAATCAAAGAGGATTTAGCATGGCCTAGAAGAATAAAAAGCATTCCCATCCAAAAAAAACACAAAAAAAAAAAAAAAAAAAAAAAAAAAAAAAAAAAACCAAAACAGTAAATACTGTAGTGTTTTTTAGAGAAAATACTGTATGGTAATAAAGCACAAGAAAAAAACAGAGGACTGTATCCTTAAAGAGAAAATACCTGTAGCATCAAAGGAATGAAAATAAGCATGAGCATGTATTTGTTTACCTGTCTGCTAATTCCATCACAGTAGTTCCAAGGACATTGTTCAGTTGAATTAAAGAACCCACCTAAATATTTTAAGGCATTGTTTATTAACAATAACTGGTTTTAATGTCAGAGAGGGTAAATTAATTTGGTTGCACAATTTATCAGATGCTGCTAAATGTTGTGGATGTTGGTTATTAAGTAGCCAACAGTTAGTCTGGCAATTTAATAAATCTAGGGACATTGCATAAACAGTCCTAGATGAGGAAAATAATCTCCAGTTTAGAAGGTGAATATTCACTCTGGTGCTCTGGACAGCTGTCCTGCTACCATCTGAAATGGGGCTGTGGCAGGCATGTGCATGTATTGGTAGAACTTCACCCTGTCCTTTTCAAAAACCGGCAGGAACAGATTTTGTGGCAGGAATCCACCCCAAAGCAGTGGGCACGGGACAAATCACTGAGTGCTCTTTAGACTCCCGAACAGCCTGTAACAGGCACAGTTATATCTTTCATGTCCTTTCCAGATCATCTGATACTAAGCTGGTAAAGGGCTTAAATCTGTCAAAAGTTAGACCTGTAGGAAGTGTCTGCTCACAGCTGGCTGTCTGAGCAGGGGCTCGCTCTGCTGCTGGGCAGGCTTTGCCTTGACCTGCCTGTTCCCTGTGTAAGGCCCAGCTAATGTACCTTCTTCCCATAGGTGCTGCTGGAGAACAGCAGCTCCTTCCTAATTCAGTGGCATGATTGCAGAGCTCTGCTCTTCTTTGCTGGGAGAAGGGGGCTTTGCACTTTGTGGTTTAGATGAAGGTAATGTTTCACTTACTGGAATCAGGAAGCTATCCACATTTTCTTTATGAAGCTGAAGAGCACCTCAGAATAACATTAGCAATAGGTAAATCTGTACAAATTCTTGCTTCTCTTTTTCCTCATTTCTTTCTTAGTGACTGCTTTAAGCAATTTTTTTTTTTTAATGAAAACATTTTTATTCTGTAGTGAATCTGTCAGACCAAGTAAATTGACATGTCATTTAATACCTTTGTGGTTTGCAGGATTTTCCCCTTGTTTTAAGTTGATCCAGAAGGTGTATTTTGATGCTGTTAAACTGTGATGGATGAAAAAACTGCATTGACTTTTATCCAGGAGAGGGAAGTGAGTTGTTTTCTTTCAAGGGCTGTAGATCAATTGGTGTCTTACAGAAGTAATACCATGAAAGTGGGGAAGAACTCCTCTTTGATACTCGAGTCTTTCTGTTTCGGTTGGTACAATAATGGGCTTTTGAATTAAAGGTTTGCTAAAGCTTGTATCTATTTCAGAGTATTGACAGCCAAAGCAGACTAGCTGAGCCCAAATTTATATGTTTATCCAAGCCTGTTAAATCAGAATTTATGTTGACTGTACTAATGTCTAAGCTTTAATACCACTTTTATATAGAAGTCTGCTATTTGAATTTTCAGTGAAGTAAATTTCTTTACAATATGCCTTTGAGTTATGATTTATAACTGGATTCATATAAATAAATGCTTTGAGCCAAATGCTGTTGAACTAATTCCATTTTGAAGTCATTAATTGTACTTAGCTCATTGGAAAAAAAGGAGGGGGAAACTAACCCTATATAAAAGTGACAACAGAATTGTTTTGTGGAGAGGGTTTTGGGCCTCTTAAACTATGAATAGCGAGTGGTCTGTTGGGTTGGTTGTTTTCTAATCAAAGAAGTGTGAACAGAAGTTAGATAATGCATTGCTATACTGCAAAGACAATTCATTTGAACAGGCATTAACACTTAATGCTTTTTGCTTTTGTCATGTTAAGGTCTTTGGCTTTGCAATAAGATCTGGCTGTGCAAGGAGCCTGCGAACTTCTGCAGGGGAAAAAAAGTGTTCTTTGATAGTAGATCCATTAACTCTTGTTAGATTGGTCAGTTTTTGAGGTAAATTATTTCTGAGGTATGTTCAATTGAATGATTGGTTTGCTATGTTCAAACCACCTAAAATAAGAAAGAGATGTTACAGTTTTGACTTTTTAATCGTAAGCTTCACACAACATATATATTATAAAGCAATAACTGATCATCAAAACTAAAATCTAGATGCAACCAAAGCACAGTGAATTTTAATGCTATCTTTACAAGCCTGCTCATTATAGTTTATTAATAGGATTTCTTTTTGTCTTTTAGGAGTTTGAGAGAGAAAATAATAAACCTAAGCATTGCCAATTGCAGTGTCCCAAAGACAGATTGGGAAATAAGTAGTGTATATCTTTTTAGACTGGAGCATGGTACTTCTGCCACTTCCATCTTTATCCTTCCATTTCAGCTATTCTGTTTAGGTGGATATAAGAATTTTCCTGCTTGGAATTCATATCGCCCAGGGATCACATAGGCTGCACGCAGTTCTGTCATCTCGCTGAAGTGCTGTGTAATTGCTTGATCCTCTTTCCTTTGCTGTCTAGTTTCTCATTTCTTTCATTTCATTACTTTCATTTCTTCTCCTTCATGTTAACTTTCTTCATCTCTAATTCACTTTCTTGTGTTCTTCTTTTGCCCTTTTTTGAAAGCAATCTGCCAGTGCCTTATTTAATCTCTTTATCAATGTAGTGAGGGGTAACAACACAACTATACGTTTTAGACCCTTTATAGCCAGCTGTTTCAGATCATCATGGAAGAATGAAAGAGCCTTCTAGGACACCTCTGTGCCTTTCCTTTCTAACGCTGCATGCTCGGTTCTTCAAGAGATTTATGTTCCTTTAGGAATAGTTCCTTCTGGAATAGTTCCAAGCCACACCAGAGGGTTGTGATGACTGGAAGAATCTGATTCTCCAGATGGACTTTAATTGTCTTTCCATTTACCAAAATTCACATCTGGTGTCTAAAGCCATGCTCCCCCACCGCTCACCCCCAAAACATTCCTGACTTCATTACCACCTTTTGGCTGCCTGTGCTAGGGACACCAGCAGACACCCGTTGGCACACTTGGGACACCTAATTTCTTCTTGCTTGTTGTTTTTCTTGGAGAGAAACTGCCGCTCTCAGATTCACAATGTTGTAGGAAAGAGATGTGGAATTACCATGCCAAGCTACTGCAATATCTAAAGCATTTAATTTTGTATTGGTAGCTCCTTAAACATATACAAACCGTTCTGGTTACCAGTGTGATTAATAACAAATCAACCACAAGCTAGATTTTAGGAAGGTGTTGATAAAACCTCCGCCTTGCACATAGATTGCCTAGCAAATTTGAGTTTATTAAAATGAACTAGCATGAAGCAAGAAAGGTATATGGAATTACTCTTAAACAAGTTGCTTTACAAAATACAGTAGTCATCATCTAAATAGCATATCAAGTATACAAAACCAGAATTGCAGCGAAGCGAGCTTGTCAAGAAGTTTTGGAACTAAATAGTAGGGAGCCAGGAAATCCCAAAGGAACATACAATTTTGTAATTCCATTAAAGATCCTTGGAACATGGACCATCTTTCTATTTGCATTTATATACATTGTTATATTTCATAGAATAGAATTGCATAGAATATGCATTATTTTTTTGTGTGTATGTATATAAGGTCCTCATCCAAAACTATGGTTCCTCAGCCTTACTATGGTGACAGTGGTGAACAAGCTAGTCTGTCTAAGCAGTTTTCTAAACTGCTAACTTTATCTTCAAGAGGAGAACCTAATGGTGGTATGTTTGGTAATGCAGGTAGCCAGTAGACATTATCTCTTGCTTACCAGGTTGCTTAGAACAGTGGTCTCCAAACTTTTTTTAAGTGCGCACCCCTATCATTAAAAAGCAGGTAAATAAATCTGAGCATGCATCACCAATGTGTGTATATTTATTTATAAATTATACTAAAACATGCACAAACATAGAAATTAAAAAGAATGAGATAGAGATGAAGATTTTTGAGGTCCATGTGCTAGAAGCATGGATGAACTTGACTGTGTGTAGCAAGGTGTACCTTTATATTCACTACCTAACTCTTCCTATAAGAGTGAATGGAAGTTGAGGTGGGCTATAAAATCACTGCATCTAGTAAAATCTACTAGATAAATCGGTCAGTCGTGAATGACTTGAACAGTTTTGGGAGATGTTATTTCCAATTTTCATGAATTAATTGCAGGCAGACTACTGAGTCACAACATGTATTTTCCACTCACCCATGAGAGGCATAATTCATATTGGAAAATGCTTTCATTTTTAAATTATGCACTTTATAGCATGTTTCCATCTTCTGCCCTCCCCTCTCCCTTTGCCCAGCTCTGGCTTTTAGAAACAGATGGATATAGCTGATTCTCAGCTATCATTTAAAAATATCCTTGGTGGTTTTACTTATGGATATAGCTTGTAAATATATTGTGATTCTATGCATCTAAACCATGGCTTATCTAGTTTCTCAAACAAAAGAATCTCCAGACTTGATCCAGAAACTACCTGTGGGTAATACCAGGGAAAGTGTATCCTGCAGACTGCATCGTTCCTTTGCACTTCCTTGTCCTCTGACAGCTTCATCGGTTCTCTCCCTCACAGAACTGCCCTGTGAAATGTGTATGCCACTAGGCAGTTCATATTTAGCTGTCACGTCTCTCATGATTCAAAGCTATAGCAGAAGTCAAAGTGTGAATATAGCTTCCCTTTCAATGCTGATTAAAGCTAAAAGGAGCATCTGCTTGCACAGTGATCATATGGAAACTATATGGAAATAAGTTTCTTTGTCACTACCTGGTATGTGAAACCTGAGCGGGCTGCTTACAGAAACCTGTCAACAGTTTTTCATGCTTGATCATTACTTCCCCAGAGCTTCACTGCTGATCAAGTAAATGTATCAATTCAAACACTTCTTGGGCCTCTCCTCCCCTTCCCTCTGCTTCACAGTTTCCAAAAGACCTCCAAGAGCTTTGCCATGAACTATTGAAGCCATTTGCTACCTGACACAGAGTTAACTGGTTTTGTATTGGCATCTTACTTCAGTTGAATGTGGTGATTATGAAGTGCTTCTCTCTGTTGTCTTTTACACCTGAACTTACCAAAGATAACTAAAAACCAAACAGAACAGCTCAAACTTATTTGTTAAAAATCTTCAGAATTTCTGTGCTTGTATGTATGCTTGCTTCTTTATTATTTTAGACTTTTTTTTTTATTTAATACTCGGGAGTTGGCAATGCCATGGAGTAGAATGGTGAAACATAAATATTAATTGTGGTAGGAATATTGTCTAGAATATCATCCTTGTTTTACTTGAAAATAATACTCAATTGTCTTGGCCATGCTGGAACAAAGACAAGACTTAAGGGATATGCATTTGTTTGGCTGCAACTTTATTAACACATTTGGGAACAGTGCCCAGCACTAAATTATGCAGTGCGTGTCATCACTTATTCTTTGATTGTTTCTCCCTCTTTGGGAGAGGTGCTGTCAGCCTTCCCCCTTCTAGCCTGGCACCCTCCTATTGCAGGGCCAACGTAGCTTTCTTCTGTGTTAGAGCTGGGTGGAGGTTGGTGAAAGGGAAGGGTTGCTTCCCCACTGCACCAGGTGGTAGGAGTTGCAACTGCTTTTCCTCAGAGAACCACTGCTATGCTTGCTTGGTTCATTTTTCCTCTCTGGCACTGTGAAAAAACCGTGGGAATGTATTTAAGACGGGTACCACCTAGGAGTGGCAAGCCCTGTACCTTCCCACTGCTCTTCCTGGGTAACACCTAATTTTGGAGGATCACTGCCATCAGATAAGTGCCTAGTAATACTTTGTTTGCATAGGCTCCATTAAGCTGCTCTCTTCAGTTTTGGGAAGACTTCAAATTTTAAGGGCAAAGATGAAAATTACAGCCCGGTTTGGGAATGCTTGTCTTCCAACTCCTCTCACTCAGGCAGTTTGCACACATAAGAGATCTGTCTGCCCTGTTTTTCTGGATTGTGACTGTAGTTTCTGCCTGGAGTAAGTATTTAGGTCTTTTCTGGTGCAATGTAAAAGTATATTGGTCAAAAAATTCCCCATCATTAAGCTCCCTGAGACAAGTGCAAAATAGCTGAATGGTTTGAAAGGTTAATATTGTTGCCTTACTGGGAGGATTCAGAGCTGTGTCATCACTAGCAAAATGCTACTTTAGTGCCCTAATAGTGTATATTCCAAAAGTGGATAGTATGATTTAGCAGTGGCATGTCTAGTTTCTTACGGCAAGAAGCACTTCTCCCTACCCAGACATAATAAACTGATTTCAAATATTTGAAAGTTGCAATATTGTAATCATTGTATTTCCCCTGGAATAATTTACATTCTTCTCTGTCTAAAGATGATATACTACACTTGATGGGATTAAGATGTAAGTAGGCTGGAACTCCAGTGGGGCGTAATGATGGCTAAGTCCCAGCTTGTAGGACTATATGAAGGCATGAGGGAAGCCCTGGTTATGTTTTAGCTCCATATTGTCTCTTCTGGGACAGAAGTGTGAAGGGACAGTCTTTCCTCCCTTATGTAACCCTGTGAACAACGTGGAGTTGAGTATATGTTTTAGAAAGATAGTGGTGTTGATTAGTTGGTCATGAAATCAAAGGCAATTTATTTTTTTAAATAAACTTAATAACAATTCTTGTACATGCTGATTTTGAATGTCATTAATGTTGCAACAGTTTTTGATGGATTAATTACATCATCTGTGAGCAGTTGCAAGACAAAGATGAAGTTCACTTGAGCTTTGATTGAGAAACTCAAAAATCAGTTTTTTACCTGTGTTCTGAGGATTGTCATCAGCTGCTCTTACTGCTCAGATATTTGCTTTATAGTGAGATGGTAATGTTGTTACATTTGAAATGAAGCAAATGAATTCACTCATGCGCAGCAGCAGTGACAAATCCATTTTCTAGTACCGGATTATGGTCTTAAAATCAAAGGCAGATTTTATTATTTAGTTCCTGTAATCAGTAAGCTGCTAAATTTCAAAGAAAACTAGAAATATTTCGTATGTGGGCTAGGTGGTAACTTATGACAGAAGTTCTGTTCTGCTGCTTAAAGCGTATTTCACCTCCTACTTGTACAGTCGCGTTTCAGTGGCTCCTGAAAACTGTAATTGGAGACTTAGTAAAGACTTTATCTTGTTTGTGTCTTTCAGTATTGACTATTTGAATCGATATGAGTTTAAAAATGAGATGAGCTTAAAAGGTTTGATACTTTTAGGTTAAGTAACTCATGATAATGAAGACTGTAGATCTGTCAAGTTATATCCTAAACCGTTTAAAGAAAAGGAAGAAAGAAAACCCTTAAGATTCATGGATTAGTCTTTTCTCCTTTTAGCCTCTTTTGTCAGTGTAGGCTGAACAAGGATTAGTAATGTTTGGTCCTCTTTCTAGTCTGTTTCCAGCCATCCCTAGTATGAAAACTGTGGTTTATTTAATTTGTTTTGTACTTGAGTTTTGTTCTTAGATGTTGTAGTGGTGTATGAAAACCAGAAAATGAAGTTATTTGTGGACTTTGTTCCATGTTCAAAGCACAAGCCAGATACTAGGCATTGTATAAACATGGGAAAAATATATTATCTCCCCTCTAGAACTTACATCTGAAATATATGATAATCAACATGGCTTTTGTAGAACTGTCTCTTGCATTCTCCAGCAACTTATAAATGTGTATTTCTAGAAAACAGGGTGTCCAACATTAAACTCTCTGTTCCAAGCTTACTAAATGTTTCAGCATTTCTTCAGTAAAATTTTGTCAACACATATAAATTGTGCATTTCGTTCCAAATAAAACTAAATATAGGATATGCCCTACATTGTATGAAATCCTTATGATTTGAAATCTTTATGTTACCAAGAAGTACACCTTAAAAAATAACTGTAGAATTCAATAAACTTGGTTTCCTGGAATTGTGTGCCGATTCTATCATCGCGTCTGGAATGAGCTCTATCTCTGGGCCAGGGTTTGCCAGACAGAGCCCTCTGACAATTTGTTTATCTGTAGGGTTGTCTACAATGTTAATTAGTGAACTCTTTGAAAAACCAGCTTCCACAAGTTAATCTATGCATAAAACATAAGTGAGGGATGTGTTTTACCTGTTTCACAAGTAGAGGACTGAAGTATAGCTTAAGAGACTTGGCTTGGGCCACACAAGAAGCCTGTGTCATAGCCAGGAATCAACAGATTCGCATTTCATTGCCTAACCACAAAACTTCAGAAAATAAAAAGTTGAACAAAAGCAGATGCAATGCTGAGGATTTGCGTCTTGGGTACAGTTTACAGGGTGCTTAACTCTCTGCCCATAAAACTGGAAGGATCTGCTTTGGAAGGCCAGTAACACCTATGCATTCCTAGCAATTTAATTGCAAACTACTAGACTGGCTGCAGAGATTTCAGCCTGCCTTGTATTTAGGTGGTCTTCAGTGCAAATCCAAATAGTGCAGGATTTTCACTTTCTACTGACACTTTTAACTTTGTAATAATGATTATTTAGGGCTGATCCCCTGGCCCAGAGGACCAAGGATGGGGAATTTTGGTGTTATCCCTTTCCTGGGATTTTTAGAATGGTCAGCCCAATGTCTCAAAATCATAAGGCAGTAGCTAAAATCCTGAGGTTCATATTTCAGTTTTCTTTGTTGGTTTCTTATTTCTCTTATGTTTGTGTTTGTTTTTTTGAATATGCACTGTCTAATCTAGCAAGGACATAATAAGCTCTTGAGACGTAGTAAGCTCAATAAGTCTTGAAACACTATTTACCTATTTAAGTATTTACGTGGCTTCTATTCCTATTGATGTATCCAAGCACAATATGGTATTTAATGGATCCTCACAGGTAGGAAGCCTCCAGTCCTAATGTTCTACAGGTATAAAGTGAATTACAGAAAGGCACGTGCCCAGCTCCATGAAGCTATTCAATCATTTAACTCCTAGTATCTTCAGTGAGACCTACACATCTTACACAAGTTAGACGCACGCATAACTCTGTGATAGGTACATGACTTGCCCTGGCTCACACACACAATCCTTGTGACAGCACAGGGACTTGAAGTCAGATCTCCCCAGTCCCGTAGTAGCAATCCTGCATTAGCCTGAGAGGAAGAAATGTTTCCAGTATTCCTCTGAAAGAAGGCAGGAAAATTCAGGCAATAATGAAAAGACAGGTTTTAACTGTGGGGAAAACAAGCTGTTGGAACAATTTCTTTTAGAATTAGGGTGCATTTTCTATCGCTTGATGGTTCTATGTGCGTAACAATGGCACTTTAAAAAGAAGTGTCTCCTGGTACCACTGGTGTGTATCAGCACACAGAAGATGAGATTTGATTATAACATTACCTGCGACCCTTATGTTACTGTTTCTGTAAACTTTTCCTTAAACTAACCCCATCATTCTGATGCTGGAAGCAATATTCACAGAATTTCTTTCAGTCCTAATCCTGTGATATATTGTTATGCAGTTGTATCTCTTATGGTCAGAAATTTTGGAACCGGGAAGGGGATACAATCTATCCCTAAATGTTGTACAGCTAAATTAAGACTTTGCACTGTGGAAGGATAGTTGACCAATTATTATAGCACATACTGAAGACACCTCCCTGTAAATTCCTTGTGACATAAGATTTCTGACTAAAATTAGGTCATAGCTATTTAATTGTTCAGGTGTCCACCCACGAGGGAGCTACAGAGAGCTCTTTCAATTCCTTGCAATCAAGTAAGTAGCAGTTACTCTCATTTATCCTCTAAGGAAATAGTCCACCAAAAATAATATGTTGATTCCTTAGCCCCTCCCTGTCACTACTCGCTCTGCTCTTGTAGCTATGTACCGACTTGGCCCTCATCACCAAAGTGTGCAAGTACCTCAGACATTAATTTTCAACTTACGCCACTTTGGTGATGTAAGAAAGCGTTGTCCTCATTTCACAGCTGAGGAATTGACACATCATATAAGTGACTTGCTTGAAGTTTCACAGCAATACTGGACATAGAAACCAATGACTTATTCATAGACTATTCTGTTCCTTGGAAAACCAACCCTGTGTTCCTTGTCTTTCTGCCTGCTACCCCAGATCTCCTCTGACCAATGTAGCAAACTAAAGGTTTAGTTCTGTATTTTAACCTCACATAAGCTGGCATTGCCAAACAAATCCACCCCTCCCTTGTGCGAGCACAAGCAGCATCTCTGCAGTCACGTGGGGAATTAAGTCAGGAAACTTGATTCAGGTTAAAGTTAATCCCCAAAGAACAGTTTCAGCCTGAGTCCTTCCCTCATTTGGCTCTTGCAGTGCAGCTGTACAGGCACCAGGAGAAGGCGGGGAGAGGGCGGGGAGGGGAGACCAGCTCTGTTAAATGACTGGGTATTTCTGCTGGCTAAAAAGCTTGTTGAGTTAGTGAGCTTGAATTCTGTACCCTCCTTTCCCTGTTGGGCATGTAAACAAAATCAAAACCTTAACCAAAATCACTTCTGGTTTCTTCTTTCTTTCGAGTACAGATTGGATGCTTTGAATTTTCCTGGTGTCTGTAGAGCCCACCCGAAGCATGGTGACAGGGCAGCTGAGACGTCCAGAGCGCAAGGAAAGCTTTGGATGAGTTCTTACTGCAGTGACGTTTTAGACCTTCCCTGCATGGCAAGTTTGTCTTGTGTGGCTGCTATCATAAAAAATGCTTGACACTATATAAGCTTTTTCTGTTTGAAATTGAACTATTTCTGAGGAGTTAAACATGCAGCCAGAGAAGAATGCTATTTCTATTACATTTATAAAAGGAATCACATAATTTAAGTGTTGCAGCTTAATGCCACATCTCACCTTGCACCACTTTGGCCTGTGTGAGCCCACCTTACTTTGCCTTCCTGCCTTGAGTGGTTCCATAGAAAACAAGACAAATTGGAATCACATGCATGTGTTTTAGTCTGTAGCTGGGGTATTATCTCCAGGAGCTTTCTGCTGTGACTTTCATGCAAGAGTCATACATAAGGGGAGAACGCCCTGTTTTGCTTATCCCCCTCTCAAAAGTGGCGTGCAGAGAGCCTCCAAGTTGCTGTGCCAAGGTGCTTTTAGCTTTCAAAACAGAGTATCTATTGAATCCCGTTGCTTCACTTGAAGGACTGTAACATAGGAAAACCTGTAAGTGTGGAAGAAAGCCTTCATCCTGACTACATCAGAGGTCCAGAGGACTTTAAGTAGCGACCTTGGCATGCTAATAACTTGGTTGTTGATGACTAAAGCAGGAAGAAAGGTGCCAATGACATTTAAAAGGAGACTGAAAGAAGTTACCATACCAAAGAGAACAAAACATTTTCTTTATCAACTGCTGGTAACACCTTTTTACATGAGGATGATGTCTTTTCATCTGAACTGCCCTATGACCCCCTGAAAATCTTTTTTTGCTGTCTTTATATCTGAACTTTGTCCCCCGACTCTTCTGCTTTTTTGTCTCCTGGCTGGAGCAGGAGGCCTCGCTGGAAGAGTGAGAGGGTGTTGCAGATGGTCCTCAGTGCTATGAACTTCTGTTGCAAAAAACCTCTGGCCATGTCAGCTGCAGCCACAGTCCCTGTTCCAACCTGGCTATCTCAGAAGCCGCAAAAGAAATGTGTGTGGGATTATAATATTTTGTTCAGGCCTTGGTTAAAGGCTCAAGATTGGGATATAAATCAGTTTGGTTTTCTTCTTCCACTGAGTACAGATCATAACATTACAGCTCAGCCACTTTGTGTAGTAGCAACCTAACAAAAAACAGATTTTAACGTAGTCACTGGTTCGTTTGAAGGAGGCAGTGTTAGCAATTATGATCTAGACTAGACATTGGTAAGAACTTACTGGATAATTACAGGCTTCCTAAAGTAGTATAGTATGAGTAATTGCAGGTTTAAAAATGTTATTATGAGGAGTAGTTTATACTGAAACTTCGTCCTGCTGTTTGAAACCAGAATCCATAATTCTCATCATGCCACAGCAAATGCTTGTCCTTCTCCATAGAAGAATGTAGACTTGCTTTATTGTACAGCAAATGTTCTGTGGTACATTATTCAAATTAGCATATAATAGAAACCTAATTGCCCACTAGGGCCCAGCGCTTTAGCTGGTGGAGATCAATGCGCTTCCACTGAAGTCAGTGTAGCAATGTTGATTTTCACCCCTTGAGGATCTGGCTCAGCAGCTTGTTTCTATTCCAGGCATTGTTAAAGGAGATAGTGTGTTTAGAATATTAAACCATGGCATTGTCAGAGATAGTCAACTCAATTTATGTGCAAGTGAAGAGAAATAAAGCAGTAAAACCATTATTTTTATCTGAGGATTTCAATTTACATTGTCCATTATTCATATTGACTGATCTGGTACAACAGGGAAATCATGAGCGTGGGGTCATCTTGTGGTTTTAATTTCCTACGTCTGTAGTTATCTAATCCTCTCAGTGTGAGCAAGCATGATTAGTATTTATTTCTATTCTGTGTGCCAGTGCCCTGGGCCAGGTTCTGTGCTAAATCCAAAGTGACTCTCCTACTTAATTGGCATTAACTTGTGCTGCAATAATATAAATAAAAACTTGTGCTTTCTGTATAAAGCACCCACAACTCCCCAAACAGATTTCTTCTACATGGATGTTCTGCCATGATATTAAAGCTTGTGATATATCTGTTTGTATTTTTTATTTGATTTGGAACTTTTTCTAGCAATGTTTCCCAAGTAGTACTTTGAGAAACGCAGATTTGGAAAGAATCTGGCTGTTTGTTAACCATTAAGACGCTACCAGGAACATTGTTACAGCTGTACCACTGGTTAATAAATTGCTACAGTAAGAACAACAGCTGTCTCTCTCTCTGGAGAGTCAAGTACCAAAATGAACAATAATCCTTCACTTTGTCAAATGGTTTTTACAATCGTTTGGAATGCTTGCTTAGAGAAGCTTATTTTACTTATGAATGCTCCATTCAGGAATAGGGAAACTTTAGGGCTGAGCTGAGCCAACAGTTCTTTGTGGAGTTTGTTTCCTCTCCTTTCACTTCAGTTATTCTCAGAAGACCTCTGGCTGCTCCCCCACTTATCTCTGCTTCCATTTGTCCCCTGGGAGCTTTGGATAATCAAAGTTACGCTGGAAGTATTCTTCTGAGAGTAGGAATGGGGGAGTTCTGGTTAAACATTTCGGGTCTTTATCAAAGACAGTATAGTAACTGACTGTGTGTGTGAGCGTTTTAAAATAGTGCAGCATTAAAATGGTACAAATTTAGAGTTGCCTGGCATTTGTTCTTGTCTATTTTCTGATGCATGCAGAACACAAGCATAGAAAGAAACATCAGCAAGAATGATGGGTAAAGACTGTCTTGAAAGGGTTGAGAGATTGTGTTTGTCATTCTCAGTAAGTTACTGTATGGCTTCATTCAGCTCTGGTTACAGGGTTGTTTTCTTGTCCTGGCAAAGTGATGAAGCTTAGCTCATTAAGTGGTTTGGATTCTCTTTGGATAAAATGATTACAATAATACAGGTGCAGTTTTCTATTATTCTCTTCAAACTTCAAGCCTCCTTTATTTTAGGAAACAAATCCAATACATTCATTACTTGCCAGCTTCTACCTTTTTGGGTGATTTGGCCTTTAGAACCTAGCGTTAACCATGTGAAGCAAGTTGGGTTTTTTCCTTTTAATCTGCCAAATGCATTTAGAAACAGTAGACTCAATCGTTTCATTCTGTAATCTCCTGTTGATACACGTATTCTACCCAACGTGTGTGTTCTGCCTGGTTCTGTGTGACATGGGATTGTCGTCTTATTGCACATTCAGACTTGTTTAAAAAAGATGTCAGTATTCTCTGTTTGGGGTTTTTTGTGACCATTTTGCAATTTTTTTTTTTTTTTTTAAACATAAGTAATAAAGTATTAAGGCATTCATATAAATGTTCATGGTAAGTCAGCAGATCAAGTTCCTTTGTTTTCTGTACTGCATTTTTCAGCTTTAATATGGGTTGGGTTTTTTGGTTTTGGTTTGCTTTTGGTTGGTTGGTTGGTTTTTTCCCACCTAAAAACATGGGATACATTGAACATGTGTGGTCAGAGACTTGCATAACACGAGTCATCCCACGTTGAGGTAAAGAAGCCATCTTAGGGCCGAGTACCCGAGACCAGCATTGTGCTATCTCCTTTGCAAAGATAACGAATATTAAAATTTTAGTCTGATAGCCAAGTGGCACATCACCAAACATGATAGGTTTTCTTTTCCGTGAGTGGTAAATCATATTGGATAATTCATGAAGCAAACTGTTGTTATTTCTAGAGCGAGCCTCTGATAGCATAGCAGATTTTCTTAGCTCTATAGGTCAGATGAAAAGCTGAACGACTTTGAGAGCAGCAAAATATGCCAGCAGCTACACTGCAGTAGATCAGCTGATACTTCTTTGCTCATATCATTTTACTCCCCGGTGTGGTGAGAGTGGTACAGGTCTTACACTTTGTGCTTTTTGCCTTTTTGTTAGGAAGAAGCAGGATTGCAAAAATAATGGGTGAAGGCACTGGAGCATTCATGGCAATAATTTCTAAGAGTTGGAGATAAATAAGCAGGCAAAGCTGAAGACTTATCTGGGTGGGGATATTAGCATTTTGAATACTCTCTGCACAGATGCAGTTATCACTTAATTGACTTTACCTTAGGGAACACTAGAAAATCGCTTCACAGCCGTAAAGGAAAAACTTTTGCACTTATCCATAATGGCTCTGTTCTGCTGTATGAGAAACAGAGGCTGGTTCACTACTGATACCACAATGGTGAAGGAGAAAGCCTACCTTGGATCTGCCGCTACTCAAGCTTGGTTGTGACAGTCAGCACCTTGCCCTTTCTTTATGCATATTCTCATGATTACCTGTGATTCATTGGCTTGAATCACAGCTATCACCTGGCCTCTCTCTTGATTGTGACTTGAGAGAAAGTCACCACCAAGCCGAGGGAGCGGGGCCTGTGGTCTCCAGGGGCTGGTTGCTCCCAGGCTGGTCCTTTCCCCAGAAGGGCGGTGCCTGCTGTAGCTGCCATTTCAGCACAAGGCCCAGCTCATCGCCCACAAGATGCAGCAGTTGGTCTGTAGGTCTGTCTGCCACACACACGCCTTCTGTCTGAGAGCCAGGGCCTGTGCAGCTGCCCTTTCTGTGAGTTTTGAAGCCAGTGGGGAATTCTGCATTCAGGGCTGCAGCAATTTGTGCTACAAATGGGATTGTAATTGGCAGCTTCCCTGAGAGGCCAGCACGATGTGCAGCGTGCTTGTTTACCCGCTGCACACACATGGCTGCTGACAAAGCTCCCGCTGCCCGCTGTCCCGCTTGTGCAGTCGGCCTGGAGGCAGGACTCATTGATCAGCTGGAGAGGGCAGGGACATTGCCGCGCTTTTTCCTGTTCCCTTCCCTGTGTCATCTGTGGAGGCAAAGGAGCAACGTAGGAATCGGGAGAAGACCTATTTGTTAATTTTGTTTCTACCCTTGCTTTTCAGTCTTCTCTCAGAAACAAAGAAGGTTGTTTTGAATTTTAAAGGATTTTTGTGGAAAAATAATTGATTGTATACTATTTAGAGAGGCTGCAGTCAGACCTGTCATTTGCCTTATTTTGAAGAGAGCGGTCTGGTCTCTTGCAAACAATACTGTGCCTCTATGAATTTAGGGAGTGAATTCTCACGGAGTCCATTACTAGACTGAGGTGGGTGTTTGGTGCCTGAGCACCTTTGGTTTCTCACCCCACTGATTTGCTGAAGATGGCCACTATTGTCAGAGTTGTGCAGCTGATGTCAGTGACACCCTCAACTCTATGGGGTCTTTTCCTATAGAATAGTTACTTGGTTTGCTTGTAGTCATTATTTTAAAATTTGCTACCTAAGCATGTTAGAGTTTTATTGGTATTATTCCTTCAACAGCAATATTGGTTATTCTAGGCATTGTTTAAAAGCCTATTTTTTTTGCATTTCTTAGAGAGATTTGTCTTAGAGCAAAATCAGTAAGGGGAAAAGAATTAGGAAATCAAACCTTTCCTTTCCCTTTTTGAACCTCTCAGTTTTCCAACCTCAAATAAGTACATGAAAGGGGTTTAACAACTTTAAATTGGATTTTGGAATGTCAGATGACTCTAATAGCCTTTGTACACAAATAACAACAGAAGAGCTGATTATTGTTTCTGGGCTCTGCGATGCACTTATGTAATCATTAATCTTGGCACTTCTTTATCTCCAGCAGATTAGGAGGCCACTGTCATTTTGAAGACTGCCATTAAGTAGACTTTGTTAGTGTTTAAATATGTGAAGCTTAACTTTAAGCTTCCTTAATATATGCAATGGAGGTATCCTGTGCGTAGAGCATTGCAGTAGAGCTGTTGTAGTAAGTTTCAGTCACATCTGCTGCCGCAGTCTGACCTCAGACACGGTTTTGTGTATGTCTGTTAATCAGCACCTGAAGACACTTTGAAAGCTTTTTAAGTGTAAAGCATTAATAAAGCTGTTGGAAACAGCAAGCAAACTTGCTTTCTATCTTTCAGTTGGTTTAATCACTGAGAGGCAGGAAATTAAATGCTATGAAATGACTAGGCAAAAGGGTTTAATGAAGGTTGTACACCTAATCTAATTGTGGCAAAGGAAGAGCTTTTGCTAGACCTTTTCATTTCACAAGCTTGTAATTTTCTAAAACACTTTTTGTGGGCAACTACTTTTTTTTTCTTTCATGATCCTTTTTGCAAAATGAAGGTAGTTTTCAAACACTAAGGACAGTATATACAGACATGAGGATATAAAGAAACACAGAAACAGAGCCGAGTCCAGGGAGGTGGTGTGAGCATGGTTGGTGAGGGACAACCCTGGAATACATCGCTTGAAGAACAAGTTGGGAAAAAAACTTTCTCTCTGACAGGAGTGTTTTTGAGACTATTTGATAGACTGATGGTGTTTTTATTTTGTTGTAAGCCAGAGCATAGAAAATTTCCATCTCTGATACCATCCTGCATGTTCTCCCTCCTGGTGCAGTTTCTGGGAACAGGTCATAGCATTTTCCTCATGTGCCCTTCCACAAGAGAACATCTGAGGGAAAACTGTGTGCCTGACTGCAGGCAGGCAGAACTGGCTGCCCTCCCGTGGCTTCGCTCTGGTCCCTGGCCAGCTAGGCGGCCCCAGCTCGCTTCGCAACAGTTCTTCATCTCTATGTAACTTCATGCAAGTCAATAAAGTACCGTTAAGATTACAAAGAAAAAAGTTTGATCACTGTGAAACTGGAGTGATACAGTCAATGGTCAAGAGAAGGAGAGGGGTGTCAGTTTGAGGTATGACAGGAAATGCCCTGTAAAGCCCATTCTAGGTGATGGGAGTCTCCGGTACAAAAGCTGTGGGTAGGTAAAAATTGTCATTGGCAAGAAGCATGTGTGGCCATACTTAGTGCAGTGTGCACAGGTATCTGCTGCTGTAGACCTGTGTGGCAGCAGGGTCTGGCGAGTATACATGCAACCTATCCAGGAGGTCTTGAGTGAATGGTCAATGTGTGGAGGAGTGTGTAGGTCTCCTGAGAGCAGTATAACTAGATGTTCAGAGAAGTTATAGAGGTGTTTGAGAAGAGTGTAGTTTGATGGCAAAACTACACTCTGCGTCAGTTTTTCACTGTCCAGGCTGTGTTCTGGGAAGTTGTAGAAGTGATGTAGCCTTCTGCTTGATCTCACATACATGCTCATATTGGTCCCTCTGAGATGGGGCAAGGGCTGAAAGAAGCGTCTTTCTTGGACAGGAAAACATGGTTATTTGTTTAGCAGACATTTGACCCTCTACCACAAAAAAGGCTATAAGCTCTTGATAATGTCTGTACTTTCTAGTGTCTTCAATATGTATCAGAAAATATAAATCAGCTGTAAGTCATTGATTGGTTTTAGACTTCAGTGACATTTTCTTTTAAATGGAGAAAATGTAGGTATAATTAATCTATTTTGTGCTTCCCCCTTCAAAACCTGGGGAAGTAGCTGAAGCTATACTGGCTGAGGATGCGGCTTATTCTGGAGTGCCCTTCAGTTTCATTATTCTTCTAATGACCTGTGAAGAAGACTCAGGAAGAGGAGCTGTGACAAAACAACACAGGTACACTAGAAACAGTGGCAATAGAAAGCATCCTTGGATAAGAAAAGCGACCCTGTGTCAGCTGGAAAGTTGCAGAATACAAACTTCAGAAGAACATCTTTTGTGAGGTTTGAGGAAATCTGGGTATGGTTTGCTTCTAATAGATGTGTATCACAGATGGAGTTGCAGAATTCATGCTCCGAATTGACTGCCATGTGAATCCAGAAAGGAGGTGTTGGAGGGAGTTAATAAATGAGTGAGTGCTGCTAAAAGGCTTTTTATTGTTTAGAGTTCTGAAGTTGGTTTTAGTTGTTATTGTTCATCTCTTAGATGAATCACCTGAAAATGAAAATTTAAACTAGACAGAGCACACCTTTGTGAGAAACTAATGATTCTACTTGGCATACAGCATTAGAGGAAGGCTTTTTAATAACATCAAATTCATGTACAGCCAAAAAAAGAAAAAGAAAATATCTTAAAAATGCCCATGTAGTCACTTCAGAACAATGGAGTTTCTAGTCTGGCTGAAGTTTTTTTTGTTTGTTTGTTTCCTACAACTTTTTCTCCTAGAAGTAAATTCAAGTTTTGAGTGGTTTTTCATCAAAATGCAGCTCTCGTTTGCCTGGCTTTAGCTTAATTGTACAAAGTCATAGAATCAATGAATGGTTTGGGTTGGAAGGGGCCTTAAAGATGATCTCGTTCCAACACCCCCGCCATGGGCAGAGACACCTTCCCCTGAACCAGGTTGCTCAAAGCCCCAAGCCAGCCTGGGCTTGAACACTTCCAGGGATGGGGCAGCCACAGCTTCTCTGGGCAGCCTGAGTTCCCTCAGAGGGAAGAATTTCTTCCTTAGATCTCATGTAAATCTCCCCTCTCTCAGTTTAAAGCCATTACCCCTTGTCCTATCACTACAGACCCTTGTCAAAAGCCCCTTTCCAGCTTTCTTGTAGGCCCCTTCAGGTACTGGAAGGCCTCCCCAGAGCCTGAACAGCCCCAGCTCTCTCAGCCTGTCTTCAGAGGAGAGGTGCTCCAGCCCTCTGATCACCTTCATGGCCCTCCTCTGAACCCACTCCAACACATCCATGTCCTTTTTGTGTTGGGGGCCCCAGAGCTGGATGCAGCACTGCAGGTGGGGTCTCACCAGAGCAGAGCAGAGAGGCAGAATCACCTCTCTCAACCTGCTGGCCACGCTGCTTCTGATGAAGCCCAGGATACAGTTGGCTTTCTGGGCTCCAAGTGCATATTGCCGGCTAACGTTAAGTTTCTCATCCACCACCACCAAGTCCTTCTCCTCAGGGCTGCTCTTGAGCCATTCACCGCCCAGCCTGTATTTGTTCTTGGGATTGCCCTGACCAACGTGCAGGACCTTGAGCTTGGTCTTGTTGAGCTTCATGAGGTTCATTCACACAGATCTGCCTCTCAAACATGCCAAGGTCCCTCTGAATGGTATCCCTTCCCTCCAGCGTGTTGACTGCCCCACACAGCTTGGTGTCATCAGCAGACTTGCTGAGGGCGCACTCAGTCCCACTGTCCATGTCACCAACAAAGACATTAAACAGTGCCAGTCCCAGCACCGACCCCCTGAGGAACGCCACTCGTCACTGGTCTCCACTTGGACATTGAGCCATTGACAGCAACTCTTTTGAGTGCAGCCATCCAGCCAACTCTTTGTCTACCAAGTGGTCCATCCATCATGTCCATGTCTCTCCAATTTAGATACAAGGATGTCATGTGGGACAGTGTCAAATGCTTTTCACAGATCCAGGTAGATGACATCAGTCATCAGCAGCCCCATTTCTCAATACACACATTGCTACATCGTGCAATTTCTGAAAAGGTCAAATCCTTAATAAAACTTGTGCAGCCTGGCAAAACAGCAGGACAAAGCTGAATTGTGACACTTTTTTTTAAAGGGACACTTACCGTATGGGGTTCCTCCATGCTTTATCTTCTGAGTTCATTCCATATTCCTTATTCCAAACTGACTGTTGCTCTCTCTGGGGAACTATTAAAGTGGAACTTGACTTGGCTGAATAGTAAGTATAAACGAAAGTGCGTACATTGTGATAGTGTTGTGGTTTAACCCCAAACGGTAAC
>KL282492.1:0-20346 GCA_000699545.1 Podiceps cristatus
GGGGGGGAGGGAAGAGGGGAGGGGCACAGCCCTTCCTGAGATTCCTAGTCTCAGTTTCATTGATGATGCCAAAAAGGGACCTCAAATACATGTTTATACAATGGCATCTTCCCAACCAACAGCAAACGCTTGGACAGAACGCTGTATGATCTGATGAAGCCCACTTGTAACCCACAAGAATAGTGCAATGAAAATCACCTACACAATACTTTAAACAAATCAGAGAGCTCTGTCAAAATATGCGGGATGTAAAATCAGAAGAAAGCTATTTTCGTATTTCCATCACCAATCTAAGCCTTAATATCAAATTATGAATTCTATTCATTACATAAACTATAATTTGGAGAGAGGCTCATTATAGCATTCATGAAGACAGACCTAGGATGCACTATAAAGAAGACTTAATTTATATTCTAAATAATTGCACAGCAAAACTGTAATCATTGCTGATATATTATTGGCCTTGCTGCAGCACAAGCTAGTATGGGAACAGGAACAAATCATTAGGTTCTACACATCAGTACTACTCCAATTTAGCTGCACTTTCTTATTTCAGCTAAGAGTACGGCATATTGGTCCCAGCCAAGACAATAAAATACACCCACCGAGAAGCTCACCCCATGAACCCTGCTTTGGTACTTTTCAGCCCAGGGGAACCTGTATTTAAGGCTCACAGTGTGATTACAGTGTCCAGCAAAAACTTCCCATTAAAAATAAAACCAATAGAATACTAATGTAGAACAAAGATAATAAGAATGATTAAGTATTTAGAATCAGAGCATCACACTAATTATTGAATAAAGCTTGGCTAAAACAGCTTTTAGGATAAAGGAATTTAATAAAACGTTTCCAAACCTGACTGTAAGGTCAGTTCAGATTTTTCAGGTTTAAACTGATTTAGGGGGATGGCAGATTGTTTTAAACCTAAACCAGTTTCTTCATTTCCTTCCCAGTATGACATGGTTTGTCACTTGGGAGTGCTACCCTGGTTATACCAAGTGCCTCACAGCATTTAAACCTCTGTATGTGGCTGGGCATTACTATGGATATAACTGAGTTTGATGCCAGCTATTGCAGCGCCAAACCAAGTTCAAATTCTTTCCTTCATTGTCCACAGACCAAAGCATAAAGACTCTTCAATAATGCCTGGAACTCCGGAACTTCATCCATATGAAATGCTGTAATGTGTGCACGTTTGAAAGTCATTTTCCTTCTTCTTGAGTTCAAAATTGACCAGACCTGGGACCAGTTAAGTCAGATTTCCTAACCCGCTCACCCCCATTTATTCTGACGGTCCCACAGAGCAGTAGACTGAAGCATTTTTGCAAGCAAATGTGCTTAGCAGCCTCTTTCATACTTCTTATTCTGAAGCTGGTTTTTTTTTTTTTGTTTGTTTGTTTGTTTTGTTTTTTTGTTTTTTTTTTTTACTTCAAAGTTAAAATTCATCAGGTTCAACATTCATGGATCAAAATTTCATAGAAAGTCAGTGTATCAGGTAAGGCTCAAATATTTTACCAGCTTCTGAGAGCAGAACAGGACACAGCATCCATGGGGAGATAGGAGTGCAATTTTCATGGCAAAAGGGCCTAATCTTCCGGAACAACTTATTAAAACACTAATACTAACCATTAAGCAACACAAATATCTCAGAGAAAACAACTTGATTTAATAGATTATGAAAAATGTTGGTAATTCAGTTGCTTTTCAGTTTTTGGTTGGACACTTCTTGCTGCTAAGGAAGTTATTTTCTTGTTTTCCAACTGATCAATGCGAAGTAGCTCAAAACAGATTAAGCGTGAGATGCGCCACTTGTTTTCTGTCTGTTAAGGAACAAAAAATCTTTTATCCTGTATTATTATTTTTTTTAACATAAATATTTGCTTGCTGCTTATATTTAAAAGGTATTCTAAACTTATCTGGAATTTTTTTCCCACCTCCAATACTGCCCCAAGGAGATGGTGGCATTTAATAAGAATAGTTAGAGCTGAAGGGAGAGGTGCATGGAGGCACAGAAGAAATGAAATGGGGGAAAAGCAATCTTTCCAAGACTTCTGAAGTGTTCCACTTCTCACGTTTCATTCTCTCATGTCTCCTCTCCTCTTCCATTCCCATGCTCACTTGTTTACTTAACGTGCCACCACTCAGATCGTGCATTTATTCACTCGAAATGAAACCGGCTGTTGTTTCTCCTCATCAAGGATGCCAGCAAGCAGGGGAAATGGGGATACGGAGCAAGCAATGTGGCCATTGTGCTGGAAACTCGGTGTTTCCACCCTCACACCTTGCCAGCTCTGTCCATCTATGTTTAAATATCATTGCATGTTAGTATGGACATATGACATAAGGCACAAAAATCTCACCTCTTCCTGAAGTACCTTAAGGTCTAGCCTTTCATGAAAAGATCCAGGTGACAAAACCTACTTGGGCTGGACACTCCTTCCCCTGGAGACAGGCCCTGGAGACCTGGCACACCTTCCAGGACACTGGTCTACATGCTTCCTAGCTGGAAGAAAGTTCTGGTTGTTTTTTTGATTTTTTTTTTTTTTTAATTTATTTTTAGGGGCTCTGTAAAAGTGCCAGAGGAGACACGGAAAGCAGCTAGTGAGGAAGAGAGAAAGAAATGCTGGCAGCAGCATGTGAACATTGTGCAAGAGAATCTATAGTTGGAGACAGTTTGTAGCACAGACACCAAGCACCCCGTAAAATGTTTCAGATCTCCCGAACACAGCTCCAATAGGCTTTGAAGTGTTGACATCACATAAAATAAAATGCATCGCAGTCCAAATTAATCGCATTGGTTTTTTCCCCCTCTCCTCACTTTGATGGCTTCTACAAAGCATTTTATATGGTTGAATAAATTTGAGTAACTCTTTACAAGTAAATCAAACCAAAATGTTTTTTTAAAAAAAAATATTGGACGCTTGCTACTAGCTGCCTTTGAAAAAAATAAAGTGTGTTTCCAAATACGCTGTGTACAAGATGGTGTGATGCAGTCTGATTGGTAAACAGCAATGAAGACAAATACCTCTCAAATGCACTGTGATTTTTTATCCTCAGACAATCACTGCTTCCCAAATTAATGACCACTTTGCTGATTAATTGACAGCCTCTATCTAAAAATCAATTGTCCTTCCCCTCACTTACGTTCTGCCTTTTGTGCAAGTGGCTGTGTGAGGTTTGCAAAAATAAAATTTGCAAATTAAGATTAATTTCTAACAGGATCCTTGGCCAGATCTCCCTCTATGTTGCAGCAGATGGACTTTTGTGTGAAATATTTTTCCTTAGTTGCTATAGAAACATGCCAACATATTTCTGCTTAAGTGATTTGGTGGAGAGCTGTTTGTTGTGTTGCCCAGCGCTGACAGGAGAGAATAATTTTTAGTTTTCAGTCAAGGCTGATTAAAACCTGCTCTCTGGGTGTCTTACCGCTGCTAACTGCTACTTACAGGAGGGACATACTGTTAAAGTCATTATGCCTGTGACATGTGAAGCACGCCGTGAAGTAAACCAGGCAGGTGGAAGGTTAAAGTTACAAAAATTAGTAAAAGCTGAGAAAAAACCCAAGGCTTACACACAACTGTATATAAAGAAAAGGCAGAAAAGTTATGATGACCTTCAAAAAAAGGATTTATAAGATAATTGGTTCTAGAAGCCAATTAGGATGGAAACAACCCCCAAATGGTATTTATTACACAAAAAAGACAGGTTGCGTGCTTTTTCAAAAGGCATGTTTGAAGGAATGAACCAAGTTCATCCATGTCAGGTCATCCAAGACCCTGCCCGCAGCAAATAGCAGCAGGTCTGATCCCACACAAGTCCCACCTCACAAATACACAGCTCAGGGGAATCCCACCAGTGACATGTTTTCATTAAATTGGTGCTAAGATCCTTTGCTGTTCAGACTACACTGAACTTAACCTCAACAGTGTCAAGCTGAAGGTGATGGAGGCAGACGGCTCAAGCTCTCTGTCCCATGCTGCTGGTAGGGTCAGAGCAAGACCCTCCCTGCATCCGCGTTTCTCTGCCTGACAAGGCGGCCCCAGCCCCAGCTGCCATGTCTCAACCATGCAGCAGCTGGGCTTTCTGGTACACTGCCTCGTCCCCACGGACCAGCCATGGCATGGCATGCATCTTCCCCTCAAACCTGGGAGCTGAGGGAGAATCAACACGTAGGTAATGTGAATGATAAAGCATTGATTTCCTACGAGTCGGTGTCCAGGGTAAGCTGGCAGAATAGATACAGCCTCCAAAACTGCAATTCCGAAGCTTTGCTAGGGAGCTGGCAAGCTCCTCAATTTCTAAGGAGCTGGTACTGAAGACCATTGCACCCCTTCTTCCATCCTCCTGCTGTGTGCCTCAGTTCTTCCACTTGTAAAACTCAGCAGAAGACACTGAGCATATGCAGATGCTGTGGGACCAACCGATTAAAGTTTTTTGTAAGAAGCAGATCTAATTAGGCAGCGATGGGAGGCTGGCAGCATTTCAGGAAGCTGCATGAAAAGAAGCGAACCCCGAGATCAGATGGAGGAAGCAATTCCCAGTTCTCTCAGAAGCTAAATTGCAGATACGTCGCTGTTATTAAATCACTTGTTAAACCTAGAGATAAATTTCTCTGTTTTGGAAACAATATGACATAATTGAATGTTAAAAAGTGTGTTTCTTAATAAACTTTTATCCAGAGCTAGCTGCCAAGCTTCCCTCCTTTTGTTGGCTAGCTGTGAGATCTGCTGCTCAGTATTAGCACTTGAGCCTTACCCTGGTGAGCCTTAGGAGGTGTTTACAACAGGCTCTTTAACGGCAATTTCTCTCCATTTTAACATTTTCCTCATTTCTGTCCCTGTTTTTGAAGTACACTCCCACAGTGGAAGCTCTGCAACTCCTCTTACCTTCAAGTGAAGGGGAGGCTACCAGCTATCTTTATAGTTAAAGCCAATTTTTCTGCTTGGCCAGCTTGCAGGGGCTCTTAGTCCACAGAATAGTTGATACTCTGCCCATGGCAAGTACACGAGCCATCCCTCCAAAAAGTATAACCTCTGCTGTCCCTCACTGAGACGTCTAGGAGGCCTGAAGGGCCAAAAGGCTGTCTGGATATGTCTAATGTTACTTCAGGATGCCCAAAGCTGTATGATTTAAAGAGAACTTGCAGGAGATAGAGGACCACGGAAGTTGACCCAGAAAGTAATTTGGTTCTTGGTCCCATGACTGTGAGGCTCAAGTAAGTCCATGATGTTATTAAATACATACTCCAGAGAAACATAAGCATAATGGAAACTGTTATGCCTGTTAATTTGGACAGGTAGATAGTACTAGCGAACTCAATCAGGCATTTTGCAAATTGATGGAAAACACTGCTCAGCTTTCTTTAGCATTGGGCAATAGTGTAGAAGTACCCTTCAAGAATTAAAAAAAAAAAAAAAAAAAAAAAAAAGTTGGCTGAATGTCCTGTTTGTGAAAAGAAGTGAAGCTTCAAATGTTCTTTGTCATCAAAGACGACTCCTCTGTTAGAGATGGGGACTAGGCAGACCCTTTGACTGATCCAGGATGGGATTCTCATGCTCCGGGGTTCTTAAGTTTGCTGCAAATCAACATGTCTCTTCCATGAGTTTCAGGGGGCACTTGCAATACTAAAAGCATAGCTCTGTTTTCATGCTCTGCCTTTTGGCACTGATGTAGACATGGATGACTAAAGACAGATAAGGGGTGGGTACAAAGCAACAGGCTCCAAATTTCCTATGTATTTAACAGCAGATCATTTGGAAGGGTTATAATGCTCCTGTCACAGAACACAAGGCATGGATAAGGTCTCATTTAAATTACTACAGGATTCAGCTTGCTTTTAAAGGCTCTGCTTGTTTCCTATTAAGGAAGACAGAAAACACCAAACAGAAATATTTGTTGAAAGCTCTGAGGTTTCCCCTTGGCCACAGGTGACAGTCAAATTCTTCTTGATCCTTTAACTTGTGCTACTCGGCTTTATCTACCATAGGATGTCATGAACTTCTAGGAAAGAACTAACAATTTACGTCTCTGGCCCCTAGGTATATTACCTGTTCCTAGCCAACGCAACGAGAAAGGCAAAATGGTTTCCCGTCTCCTCCATCCTTACTCCTGCCTGTACCTCCCTGACTCTCCAAAAAACCAAACCCAACAAAAAACCACCCAACTTACCAGACCTACAACACTGTGAAAACATCAGCTACAGTCCAGTTACTAGGTGGAAGAGGAAGGCACTCACCTATGCAAAAAGATGCAATATCCCAAGGAATTGTTTCAGTTTTGGTAAGTCTGCAAGGTGAAGTACCTCTTTTCCGTTATCCCAGAAGTCTTTTGCCCACTATCTGCAGGCTCTTCCTCACTAGGTTTCTGTGGAAGTCTTCCACCTCCTGAAATACCATTTCACTGCCAATGCCACCTCTTCAGACACAAGGCCTCTGTGAAGCAGCAACGACTGTCTCTCGTCCAGGAATATTTTTGCTGTAGGCAAATAGGAAGCATGCTTCTAGGCTGACTTGACTTTTTTCCATGAATACACAAGTCAGAATTTTTCAGGACAAGAGAATATCCCCTTTTCCATGTTTTTGCCTATCATGGTAACGTTTAGCTGAGAAACGTTAATTTGAGAGAAATCCATAAACAAAAGTGACCTTATCCAGGGCAGAATTACATAAGGTTTGATATGTTTTGGAGGTAACTTTACACCTGTAAACTTTTTGAAGGGCCAGTGGTGGGTGTGGGAATGCTGTCCCACCACATACAGCCTGTTTGAGAAGTCTCCCTCATCTATGTATCAGACATTTACAGGCACCAGCAGAAGGGAATCCTCATTTTGATTTGGGTGGGAGGCTCTGCTATAAATACAAATTCTAACTGTTACAGTTTTCAGACTTACAGTGATGAAGAGGAACAGTGCCAGAGGGCTATGGGAGTCTGGAAGAAGAAAGCCTGGGTTGTAACTACCTGAACTGAGAACTGTCCGCAGAGCCAGTGCGACATGCCTCCAGAAAGTCACCAACAGCAGTGCCCAACATTTATCCTATCTATTAGCACAAGATCTGCGTGGAACCGCACTGAGACTACACTATGGAACAGTATGAAATCCCAGCAATTGCAGGGATGCTCTATCCAGAGCATTCAGTTGGCCTTTTGGAAGCAGAACCATAATGAAATGCATAGAACAGTCAAAAGACCTTTTAAAAATTGCTGCTGAGAATAGATGATACTCTGAAAAATGCCAGCTTGCTCAGAGTTAAACAAACCGTCATATGTGCTGCCACATGCCAAAGCGTCATGTAGGCAGGTAGATCATCAGAAAAAAACCCCGTAGTGCTCCCATGATGATGGCCCAGGTATGTGACAACCTGGGAAAGGCAAGCCAGCTGCCCATCTGCACTGCTGGCAGCTTGTCTCTGATCCCCCTCATGGTAGCTTGGTGGTTTTGCCATTGAGCAATGCGTGGCACTTGGCCATGTCTCTCCAACTAATTCTGATGCATTTAGACACAGGTTGCCAATACATTTCACATATGTCATCAAAACGAACATCTGACAATCATAGCAAGAACTGTAAATATTAGTTACTCCCCCTTCCCCCTCCTTTTCCCTAATTTACAAATTCATTTTGATTATGCTTGTGCTTCTATTGGTTTACTTTTATACTCACTCAAATGCTCATTAAAAGCACAGTTTAGTTTCATGCACTAACATTCGCGGTAAAAATGCTACATGAGGTGCTACACCAGGTTTCACAAAACCTACTGCCAGACTCTGACACAGACAAACAATCCAGCCAGGAATTTAACCAGAGCTCTCCCAACAAGAACCATGTACATACATGCAATAACATTGTGTGAAAGCAAAAACCACAAAATTAATTTGAAGCTTTGCTCCAGCCAGCACACCTTATGTTATTAGCCTAATTTTCCTGGATCCCTCTGGGGAAGATAGCCTACCTCTTTCCTGGTGCCTTCTTCCAGTTCTCTTGGTTATAACAATCATGCTTTATCCAGCCAGGGAGCAATGAACCCTCATTTGCATTAATCACAACTAACCAACGATGTGAAATTTCAAACGCAGTAGGAATCTGAGCAACTGCTCTCTCAGAAATATATTTCTCAATGAGACATATAAAACGTGCTCTCATTCACCGTGTGCTTGTACGGCATTAACAGAATAGGCCCCACTGGGTTATAAAAGGGATCTGGTTGGCCAAATATTGTGGCAGTCTCTGCACCAGGGCATGCAGACGAGGCCATCAGCATTGCTACAGATTCTATAGGTGACCCTCTCCTCCTGAATATGGACCGAGTGATTGTTCCCAGGCTTGCAAGGGGAACCCATGCTCCTGATGATGGCTGGGGAAAGAGGCAGCACCTGATCAGCTGTGGTAGCCAAGAACATCTGTGACAACACAGCCTGAAGAGTTTGACTGTCTTGGCTGAAGTTTTGTCTTTGGTACCTTGGGCAACTGAACAATGTTCAGCTGTATCCTCCCGGTGGGTCCTGTTCCCAATGTAATCCTTCCCAGCCCATGCTGATGAGAACCACTTCTGGGTCAAGCTAAAAAAAAAAAACCCGAAGGTGACCTGCCGTTCAGGTAGGTGCACACACCTGAACCATTTCTGCTCCGACTGGGTAGAGAGCAAGCACAGTGCAGCGGAGGCAACACAGGCTTCGGTGCAAGATATGCAAACGCAAAGCAGGACCTGCTGGGTGAATTTGTATGTGGCTGTGCTTCCAGAGACATACAACATAATTTTCCTACAGACAGCTCAGTGGCATCCATAATGCTGCATCTACACTTTTACATAGGAAAGTCCTCCAATGAAGAATAATGTTCACACAGATTTTAGTTTGCAAAGTGCTTGCATTTACTTTAGGTTGAAAAGTTTTGCACTAATAAAAGCCATTAATTCATGGTTAACAATAAAAGGAAACAGAAAATGCTCCCTTCCCCCACTTGTGCTTCCATTTCCCCCCATTTCCTCCCATCCCATCCCATCCCATCCCATCCCATCCCATCCCATCCCATCCCATCCCATCCCTTTAACTTCAGTAACTTCTTGACCATTGCTGCTAGGAGATTAAAACTGAGACACTGAACATATATTCTCCATATGCTTTTGGTGTCTCAGCGTATCCAATGCTTCACACAAGACAGCCTGGGTCCTGTGACATCCTGCTATGTGCTCAACACTCCAAAGTTCAGTCACATCAAACCTTTACAAATCTGAACACCTCAGCAATCAATTTTCCTATTTTTAAACTGAGACAACACTATCCTATTGCAGGAATTGTTTTAAAAACATAGTGTAGCTTGACACTGTTGTCCACTGGTATGCACAAATATCCATTGAAGAGCCCAGATTGAGATGAGGATACTTGTAAAAGGCTCAAGAAAAAAATGAGTAAACCAAAAAGCCCTCTTTTGGAGGTAAACTGAGTGAGTTCATGGTGGTGGTCTCTCTAAAAGAGAACAAAAATCACCTTAAGGAGGATAGCGTCAACTCCCTCCTATCCAACGGGCCTCAACTCGGCCTTGTAAGAACCAGCTCCATGGATAAGACTGCTCTCTCCATGCTAGTCAAGTTTTTCTGTGTGACAGTAGTTAATATTTGCTCGTCACTAGTGTGCTAGGAAATAGGGTCCAGAGTCTCACCATGTGGTCCACAACAAACACCGCTGCCTCTAATGGCGGCCTTAGCCCCTGACCCACTTGGCAGCACTTTGGGGACAGTCCGACAACTCTGATTTCCTTCACAGGCCAACACTCTCAAAGTCACTGGGACACCATGCTGTGCCCTGTTGAACTACTCTTTATTCCCACGAGTTTCATCTGGGCTAAACAGAATTATTTAAGAGGAATGCAGGATCTCATTGCCTCTGGCTCTGATGAAAAGCTCTTCTTCTCCAAGAAGATAATGTTTAGAAAAGTGGATTATTTTCCTCTCAAGTCTCTCCCTTCCAGCTTCAGCAAATTAAACCTCATGTAACAGGCTCACGGCATCAGATGCTCCTAAATACCCACTGATCTCTCCACGAGTCACGTTTTCATGAAAGCCCCGCTGCCCTGTGGTCACAGTCCCCTACAGCCACTCCCTTAAAGTTTCCATGTCTCCTTCACCAAGGCACCTGCAGTGGGTTGACCCTGGCTGGAGGCCTGGTGCCCACCAAAGCCCTTCCCTCCTCAGCTGGACAGGGGAAAGAAAATAGAATGAAAGGCTGGTGGGTTGAGATAAAGACAGGGAGATCACTCAGCAATTACTGTCACAAGCAAAACAGACTTGCCTTGTGGAAAAGATAATTTAATTTACTACCAGCCAAAATCAGAGTAGGGTGATGAGAAATAAAACAAAATCTTAAACCACCTTCCCCCCACCCCTCCATTCTTCCCGGGCTCAGCTTCACTCTCCATTTCTCTCCCTCCTCCTTCTGAGAGGCGCAGGGGATGGGGAATGGGGCTGCAGTCAGTCCATCACCCGTGTCTCTGCTGCTCCTTCCTTTTTTTGTTTTTCCCAAACCCCAGAATTCACCCCCTCCTATTAACTCCAACAAAGCTCCTGCAGGAGTGTCTCCCTCCATCAGCCTCCCCTGGCTGCCAGCAGAAGATGCCAACAGCCATGGAGGGGTCAGCCACAGCCTCAGGGGAGCACCTCTTGCAAGAGTATTACGAAAATTACTTCATAGTGAGAGCGATCATAAAGCAGCAAGGGAGCAGGCAATGGGAAGGAGGGGAGACGCTATCCCCGCTTGGAAAAAATTTTCTCATATGATGGCTTAATACATCTCTGAATCCGACATATAGGCAAAATCCAGAGGTAATAAACACATCTATGGAACAGATTCTGGTGGGCATGGCCCATTGAGCTGCCAAAGAAGCAGGGTTTCTTGAAAGCAGCTCATACTACGATCAGTTTATACAACAGGAACTAGCAAAGTGCCAGGATCTGTATGTGCCTGCATTTCCCTCCAGTGTCACCGAAGGAGTTATGCCAGCATATCTTCACTGAGGATCTGGATAGTATTTCAAATCTAATGTTAATATTAAAAATATTTGGCATTCAACACAAATAAAAAACTCTTGTTTGAGAAACAAAACAAAATTCAAGGCCATAAATAGCAATGCATTTAGCACTGCAAAATCAGCCCTACTTCTCAAGCAAAGTTCTCACTGAAGTCTTAGCACCAGGTGACAACCAAAGTCAATATTGTTTGATTCAGAATGACCACAGGAAGAACAATTCACCACAGCAAATGTTCAAAATTAAGGTCTACAGCCACCTCTGAACTCGTTTTGACACTCATTTTTCTGCCTTTTGTAAAATGTTAAGTTTCATTTGTTCTGGGGCCGAGTCGTGATTTTCTTCCCTAACTAAAAAGCATTCACATATTCATTGCTTATTATTTTAATATGGTTAGTATCCTATGTGTATGTAAGCTATGAATCCAGGTAAGAAAACCAGGGAACTTTCCAAACACAGACGTACTTCATATTTCATTTATTCAATGTGGTTATAAAGTGGGATTCAACGGAAACTGTATGGGAACTGAAAGCAGAGCACTTATTCTGCACCCATGTAATTGAGAAAATGTAGGACTGGAAAAGGACAAATCAAGACATACGATCTTTACATGTTCTTGTAATATAACTTTGTCTAGAGACTATAGAGTTGCACAGTTAAGTTCTCAAGAAAGCAGCTTAAATTCATTAAGCTTGTTAAAACGTTCATGTGTATAAGATGCACTGTAACACAGCTGGATTGCAGGGCAACCGACTACTTCTAAAATACCATCCTCCTCTTCCCCCTAACGATGAGAGACTCAGAGTAATAAACTCATAATTGAATAATATGTAATTGGTCTAACTTCTAGCATGAAAAGAATAGGTTTCTATCATTTGAATGATGCAGATTAACTGGTAGGAAAAGATAAAAATGTACCTCCTGTCTGACATGGGACAATATACATGGAAGCAGGAGAGTCTATATGTGAAAGCATCAGCCCTCACGGAGCCTGTTTCTTTGTCAGCAGCGCGAATGGCTGTAATGCCGGGCTGGTACTGGTATGAGACTCAGGGGAGGAGAATCAAACCCTCTGTTCCCACAAAGTTTAAAGAAATGATGTTTTCCTTCAGAAAACAGTACTTTTCTAGGTAATCCCCTTTATTCACACACTGTCACAATTCTGGTCAATAAAAAGGTCAAATCACCACTTCTATGAGTATTTTGGGTCAGCAGTCACAGGGGAAAACCAAAAAGCTAAAGACAGGAGTACACAACTCCTGCTTGTGTGTGATCTGAAAAAAAAAAAAAAAAACAAACCAACAAAAAAACCAAAACAACCAAGGAAGGAGATATCATTAGTAATACCAAAGAGGTGAATGGAAGCTGTAGGATTCAGCTTGGCAATGGACCAAGGTCTCCGTCAGAGCTGAAGAAACAGACTTGGAGTCTCCCAAGGACAAGCTGACCCTACTTGTAGGAGGGAAAGACAGAAAGATGCCCTTTAGTTTTCACACGACTCCCTTCGTCCCTGTCTGCAGTGTCAAGGAAAGCCCTAGCTCACAGGCAGAGAGTGCCAACTGCCTCTTTCCAGGCATCTTGCCTAGAAATGCTTAATCTCTGCCAAGTCACCTCCTTGGCATAATATATTCCTCCAAAGGAAGTAAATTGTCCACAGACACATAGCTCTGCTTAGAAACACTTTTTAAATAAGCTCCCACCCCAACACCTGATATTCTCATGCATGGTTAGGATTCTATCCCACCTCTATCAACATAGATTGGATCATCCAGGGTGAAATCTTTGCTTAAATGGAAACGGTTTGCTCCCAGAGACCAAGAGCTTTCCTGGGAGTTAATCTTTTCTCTTACATTGACTGGGAACCACTGCAAAGGCTCTCCAAACATGAAATACCCTGAACCTGAAAACCTCACTGGACGGGATGAAGCTATCTCCAAGCAGTAGCTGGGAAGCGTGCTGGGCTGATGACAATCTTGGAGACAGGGTCCTCTGTACAGCCACAGGAAACATGCACCCTGAGCAGTTGTGATTCACATCTTCTGCAATACTCTCCCCTAACACGCCTGACTCGTGCCCCAGTGGCTCAGCAGAGGGTGGAAATTAATTCAAACTATTTTTATTAGAGTGCTTGTTGCTATACAACATATCCATCCATTAGAAAGAGGAACACTGTAGTTCCTCTTATCCCCTTCCAGAGACATTTCAAATAGGTGTGGGTTTAAATACCACAAGTGAAAGCTACAGACATAAATTACATATTTGTTTGTGTGAATCCGCACATGGCTAACCTTACAGAATGTAAACCAAACCCTAATAATGGGACCCAGATTGAAATGGGAACCAGCTCTCCACAATGAGATACAGATTCTCATGTCTGAGAAGTCTGCAGTCAGCTACAATAAAAATCAAGAGCTACAGCTCAGCCAGCCCCCAAGTCTCCATAAATACCAATTTTCTCTTTTTTTATTGTTAGCAGAAGAAACTTGGCAGTGGCATGCCACCACACTATTAGTAAACACGTTATTATAAACACAGAACAGAGATCATAATAACCATCAAGAAAATAGATGGAAGAAATTACACAACCAACCAACTCCTAAGAAAACAATTTCAGGAATACAAGGCAGCTCTGTCTGGAAATGTCACTGCGTACCCTGCACCTGACGCTGCCTGCCACCCTTCTCTGAACTTTGACGCTCTGTGTGAAGGCAGAAATAAGCTGTGAAAGGACCTGGTGGGTTTCTGCATTCTCTGAAAATGAGACAATTTCTTAATCACCAGACTGGCAGATACAATCAGGTTTACAAGAATCAGGCTACGATCTTTCTGCCTTTTAACCATCACAAATAATAAGATGTGTTAAGAGAATGAAAATAAGGACAGTGATTCTATGGGAGCCGTCCAAGCAGGGCACCAGAAACTCTTGGCTATCCAAGCATCTGAGAGAGCCCGATGCTTCCCGCAGAGTGGGATTTCAGTTCAGGACCCCAGCTGTGCACTCCTGATGCTGCGAGAGGAAGCTCTGGGCAGGCGGAGGCAGCAGCGCTGTCGCTGTGGCTGCACCCATCACATCCTCCTGCAAGATCACCTCCTCCCTCTCCATGTGTGGGGGCCATGGGAAGCATCGAGGACAAACATGTCTGAGGGAACAATGCAGAACTCACCGTACCATCTGTAATCCTGTACCCCATGGGCGGCCTCATCACGGCAACAGCAGCACTGTACTCTGCCAACACTAAATGAAAGGAGAGCTTCCAAGTCTTGGCTTGACTTATTTTAGGAAGGACTACATGCGAGACCACAGACAAGAAGTGAGTACAGATCAGAAGGTACAAGGGAACAACACAAATGCTACTACTCACTGCTACAAGCTGTTGCACAGTGCATTCATGAACATGTTTAGGATTTTTGTAAGCACCAAAGAAATGTGACTTTCTGCAGTCAGAGTAGGTGTGAGGCTGCAGTGTCCTCTAGAGACAAGCAGAGAAGATCCCTATAGCAATCACAGCACAGATGGATCAAAGTTCAGTTCAGTAGATACCAGGCGATATCTCTACCATGGAGACGTTCTGCAGAGAGAAATTGCATCATTTTTGACAAATATAAATATGGAGACCTAGAATGGGAATACAGGGGGATCAAGGACCAAGTCCAATGGTAGATCATGAAGGGTGATGATGGATCTCTGATTCTGAGTTTCAGCTAGAAAGTGACCCCTAAAGATAGGAGACTGTACAGCAAGAAGCCGGAACTGACTAGACAATGCCCAGGATGGAAAGGAACTCAAAATATATAAGTAGCCTTGAATGTAAATACCCAGAGAAAACTGAGAAGTTGAGGGGAAAATGCATGGGACACAGTAATTTTTCCCTTTGCCCAAGGAGACTGAGAAATAAAACTGTATCATGGAGGTATAAGGAAGGCTTAGATGAGGGCGATAAACTGAAGCTTTTGTTTCTGAGACAGGAAAGAAGCAGAAGAGCCTTGAAGTGGGAGAAGGAAAGATACCCCAAAGAGAAGGAGAGAGCACACTGTAAGTAGTTGTTTTTGTTTTTTTTTTCTTTTTTTTGTCTTTGAATTGATCAGTAAGATCATGGATAAGGAGAGGGCAAAAGCAGCAAGTTGGAAATACCTAAGAGTCTGGGATAATGCCGATGGAAGATGTGGAAAGACGTGCTTTGGGGGAAAATCTATCGTGATCTTCAGTATGATAACTGGAATTTTTCTTGATAAATAAAAATTAGTTCTAAGGCATATACAGGTGGTAAAATGACTTGCTCTCATGCGGCACCTGACAAGCAAGCAAAACAAGTGCGCTTTACGTCATAAGACAGGGCCATATGGGAACGTCACAGAAAGAAGGGCACGTGATTTGTACTTTTGGTATCGTTTAGAAAAGTTTATTCTTACCTACATGCTTCCAAGCCCTTTTGGATCTGTTTAAATAGATGGCCTTGCACAAATGTAAGTCAACGTCTGTCTTTATTTCTACAGAAGAGAGAGGAAAATATGTCTGAAAATGTTCCTCTCTCTGCCTGAGGGGAAAGAAATCTTCCACAACTTGTTAAAGTTCTCAATATTGGATGCAGATGAGCAAAAATTGCTCAATTTTAGCAACATCCCTATGGAATCTGGAAAAATGGTTAGAAGTGGTAGTTCACAAGAGGAATTGCTGGAGACAGCTTATAAAGCCGGCATATGCAGTTCAACAAGAATGCCACTCCTGGCCTTGGCTGGACTGGCCCAGCCTCTTACCTCTCTCCTGCCGCTGGACCGTGCCGCCAGCAGCAATTTCCTCTGGAATGTCCACTACAGTGGAAGGAACATCTGGTATGTCCATATGGGGCTGGACAACAAGTGCATTTGTTGGACATACTGTAGCAGAGGAGGTTAACACTAAGCCTTTAAGTGGTCACAAGCAGACTTTGAAGTTAACAGTCTATTAAGATGAAGGGGGAAAATTCACACCTCTTGGGGCTATTGTTTTAGTTGGTCTCCAGACTCGGGATGACAGCACTAGGTTGATTTACATTAAGAAGCCTACAGTAACGTTGGCAACCAAATGAGTTATGGAACTTTAAAAAAAGTTTAAAATCTGGAAAATACAGCAAGATCTGCAGAAAAACGCTAATTCTACAGGATCCGTAACCTTTCCAGTGCAGCAAAGCTGGATGTCCTCAGCCTCTATTAAAAACAAAGACCAAATAAAGTACACAGTTGTTCAGTGCGTGATTAAAGCTGATACAATGCACACAATGAAGTGGCTGTTGCAGTGTCTAGCTGAAGGCAGATGGCAACGGATTACCAAACGGTTTTTACTACTTAGCAAATGGTACATACTTTTCTGACCACCCCAAGAAAACCCAATGTTTTTTCAGTTTCACATTATTTTCTTCTCTCATTCCCTCTGCTGACAAAAATACTGTCCTGTCAGGGGAAGAGACACATTCGTAGTGCAATGCTTACTCTGAATTTTGATCAAAATCTCGGTCAGACCCTGAGCTTATAGAAATTGATGGATCACACTAATAGAGCCTTGATCAACTATCTGTTGTTTCATGACTTATTTATAGATGTTTCACACTAATAGAGCCTTGACCAACTATCTGTTGTTTCATGACTTATTTATAGATGTTTTGAATCTTACATCAATAGTGCAGTTGGACATTTAGCATTAATTCTGAATTCAAAAAATATTATTTTTTCACAGTTTCACATGGGTTTAGCTATAACTGTTTATAATGGACTCACAGCAGAATTCTAGTGATGCTGTGAACAGGGACCAATTTCGGACGTGGTTTCTTATAAGAATGGCTGCGCACAAGAGAAGATAGCTGGTAACCAACACATGCATACAGCTGGCCCCTGGAACACAGGGTGCAGGCCAGAGGAAGAACAGGTATGAAAATACTGGGGCAATACAAGGGTAAAGAAAATGGATTAGTGATTTAAAAAGAAAGCAGATTTGGCACTAATGCTATTCGTGGAGTTCGTGAGTCACCCAGAATATTATACCCAATGCACCATCAGTGACAGGCAGCATGAGAAGATAATTTAAAATTCTCAACTTAGATATAGTGTTAAGTTGAACCTGCCTGGCTTCAATTAAATTAACATACCCATTTTCACAATAATTTGTGATTTAAAATGTATATTCTTCACAGATCTCCCATTTAAGAGAAAAAAAAAATGGCATCCACATTGAATACCTTTGCCTATACTAAAGATCCTTTCACAGTATTTTCATATTCTTCTGGCTACCACAAATAACGTCAAGAGTTGGAAAAATTATTTCTAGAACATGAACATTCTGCCCTTTTTCAATAAAGTCCAGATTTCCCAAACACAGTCTGCTCCGAGCAGGAATTATGAGACTGGCTGGCACGGGGAGCTCCCAGCGGTTTTTACCGCTGAGAAGGTGCTTGGCGCCATGGGACAGCACAGCCAAGAGAAAGATTCTCAGATAGAAGAGATTGGCATAATTTCATTTATACAAGTGATGCTGTGTTAAGCTGAGCATAGGACAAACTAAAACTGCACACTTCTACGTGGCCCCTCCCTTGCCTGAGCTCCATTTCAACACACAAACAGTATAAGGATTATTGACACTTTTATTTATTCATTGGCATCAATTGATTATTTACTTCCTCTAATAAAGAGGTTAAGAGATTAGCAGAAAGCTATGTTTCTCTCAAGGAAAAAAGAGAAGATGTTTGTGACTGTGGGGTTAGGAAAAGCCTGGCAGAGCAGTATCTTTAATGCCATAATGAAGATAAGCAGATGAAAAGGGCCACTGCGGATTGCCGCTGGCTCGCAGTTAAGTGGTGGGTTTGTAAAATAATTCCTTCTGATTCATTTTCTGGTTACATTATGGTTCTTCGGTCAATTATATTACCACATAGGGCTGTAAACCAGATTCCTGAGTAAACAGCGAACAGCAGACAAATTAGTTGAAAAGCCCAAGCAATGTTCTTTATCGCACAAGTTTTGATGACTATTATGACTGATAATAGACAATCCCCCTGCTTCCTACCAGTGCCCTTCAGACGTACCAACTCTTTGTGTGCACAGCCCCCAGAGAGGTTTTTTTTGCAACTATTCCCAACACGTTCACAGCTGCAGAACCCCCCGAATGAATAAGTAAGAAAAGGAATTAATTTTTTTTTGCCGTGAAAATCACAAAGTAGGGGGAAAGGGGAGACACGCAACTGTCAGCTTGTACAAAAATGTGCTTTGGCATTGGAGGCGCTGGGGGAGCTTTTCTTTGGGGGCAAAGCCAGCGAGACCTCTCAGGGCTTGGAACAAACCCCGAGAGGTCTCGCTGGCTTTCCCCCAAAGGAGTCCTTGTGCCCGCACCACCAAGGCTCCTTGTTTGGCTCTCTGCGCAGAAGCTTTTTCAGAAAGAGAAATGATCTTGTTACTGTAATTCCCTTTGTTTGAAGAACTTTCTGTTGTAATTAGGATGCTTAACCTGTGCAGTCTTGCCCTGTGCAGGCTTGGTAGCGTGAACAAGCCAGGACTAGGGGTAAGACAAGGAATGCAGAATAAGGGAGGGATCTCAGCTGGTTTTTGTTTATCCCCAGGGCTGCCAAGAACAAGACCCTGGGCACCTGGAGATGTGCCAACCCATCGTCTCCAAGCCTTGAGCATCCAGATGCTTTTGGGGTTCCGATAGCTCCACCTCCTGTGGTGCACTCCATTGCCCCGTCTTGGTTATGGGTGTCTCATGGGACAAGGAACTTGCCCTCACAAGTCCTGCCCGTAAAGAAATAAAAGCAAATGTGCTCATCCAGAGCTCCCATGTAGTGTATTAGCAGTACTTCCAGATCAAAGCATTTAGGGTTTGCACTGAAATACTCTGTTTTGCAGCTGAAAAAAAAAAAAAAAAAGAGAAGCTTAGGCTTCCAGGGGTTTGTGTATGAAAAAAGGAAACTGTAGAAGGCAGGCACACTAAGTGAAATCTTCTCTATATTATTCTGTATTATTAAACCTGTTTACTAATAAAGGTCTACCTGGGAGCTGCTGTTTCTCGCAAAGCCTTTGCTAGAGCTGTAAAGCCCACGGTTTAAGCTCAGCAGCTATTCTCTGTGATGAGAGCTGTAAACTGAAGCCAGGCAAACTGGCATGCCCAACACACATTTGCGTGAGGCACGACTGACTACACAGGGTGTTGTGCCTACATCCCCGATGCTGCGGCACCTCGCACTCTGCATAGCTTTGCCTCTCCATGGACCAGATCTGGTAGGTATTATTTCATCCTGTGCTCCCTGAGGAACTGTTTCAACACCAAGTTGGAATCTACTCTGAGTTTTTGAGACTTCCTTGGGGTTTTTTTGAATATTTTTCTTGTTCCTCCTGGGAGTTAACATCTCATCCTTATTAAGAAAACCTTTTAACATCTCATTCAGTAGATTTTATTTATGAAGCAGCGAAGCGCTGGTGCGTGCTCCTAGCTTCAACCCTGTGCTTAATATCAATACTATTCAAGGCGGTGCTGCCCTTTGGTGGGCCACAATTACCCGAATCTAGACCCAAGCCCTGACACCATCGGGCATAGAGCCTCACTGCGGGGAGGACATGCCGGCTGCCTCCCAATGTATGGCGGCTGCGTGGACACGTGCAGATGCTACCTGAGCAGAAAGGATTGCTGTGTACGGCTCTGCTCCCCGCTCGTCTGGGGACGGCAGAATTAACTGCATGAGCAGGTTCTGCAGAATTTGGCTTGACAGTCTCCTCAATGGACTGCTTATTGTTTGAGCTCCGGAGGAACAAAATCCCTTAAGGAAGCGGTGTTACCTCCTCACAGTGACAGGCGGAGTTAGCTCCCTGCTCCAGCTCTACGGGGCTCACAGGGTTAAGCCCTGACGCACCCCACTGGTGCATCGTTAACTTTGGAAATCACAGCTCTTCCTTTTTATTTCCTTGTGAAGGGCAGGACTAGGCTTTTAAAATATCTGCCATAAACTGAAGTCACTGATAAACCTATGTAGCTATTTCACTTGTATTGCTACGCTAGTGAAAGCAACGCAATCAGATAATCATCAGTTTTAATGCAACTTTTGATTTTTGTTTTTTTTTAAGATTCACTGTGAAATTTGTCATTATTGAGAAAATAAAGGCAGTTTCTAGACAATGTTTGCTCAGTGATCAGGGGTCGCAGTTGTCACCTGGCAGACAGGAGACCCAACTGCAAATTTATTCACTGCTGTGCATCCAATAACCAGGATGAAATAGCTCTGCAGATATTCCAGGACTGACACTCCCTAACTCTGAATGCATCTAAAACTACTGACATATATTGTCCTTGAAAAATAATAATATTGCCGCCC
>KL282492.1:20395-32478 GCA_000699545.1 Podiceps cristatus
CCCCCCCCCGTATGCAAATCAAGGCACAGCAATAACTCAGAAAGAACTGCAGAAGGTGCTATCCCTTCCAGGAGCTTAGATGGCTTTCCCAGACCCAACATCCAATGTCCCGTTCAAGCCTACTCTACAGATCGGGAGGCCAAAGCTTCCTTCTCCCTCATGGCTATAGTTCCAGCTCCCATGAAATCCAAAGTAGCTAAGTTTAACTGAGATGGCACAAAAGAGAACAGGGCCAACATGGATAGAGCCCCATCCTCCCTTGGGTCACCTGCCTATGTGTCTACACCAGCTGATACACCGGTGCTTTGCCGTGGCCGTCAGTTTTGCCAGGACGTCACCAAGACGGTGAAGAACGAGGGTGGAAGCATATGGATGTGACCACCTTATTTATAAGTTAGCAGACAACATAGGCCACAGGTTAGCGTTTAATCCCTGACAACACCGCACAGTCTGAGCTATCTGCATGCTCAGATAAAACTTCTTTGATAAATGGCACATGTTCCTTACAAATCCTTTCCTGCTTTGCGTGGCAGTGAAGAAATCTAGAGATATCTGTATTCATGTAAGTTATTACCACTTTTCCTTCGCCTTGCAGCAATAACTCAAAATAACCTTCCAGTAAAACCAAGAATCTGTTTTTGTCATTTGCCTCAACAAGATACGGGTCAGAGGGATAAAAGAGCTGGAAACCTCCGCGAGGCTGCAAGCCGACAGCACAGCCAGGCATGGCCATGGCTCACGGCACAGACACCCGCTCCAAAACAACTCCTGCTTACACATGCTGTGCTGCAGCTACTCCTGCACCTGGGCCACCGCAGCCACACAGCGCACTGCTCCACTGGCGCACTCGTCCAGGCTGGCACCAGCCCAGGGATGCTACACTCCGCAGACAGCCCCACAGCATCTCCTCCCTCATTTATGTATGTTTTACATTAACCTGGACGAAGCAAATGCACAGATCTGTTCTCCAGCCATTGCTCCTGAGAGTAAACAGAGATTATAACCCCAGCCCCGACTTCTTGCTCTGGTGTCACGTTTGGTATCGATGGAGCCATGACGTGATGCACTTTCGGATCCCTGCAAACCTTGGGCCTTTCCCAGCCCTTTGTACCTGCCCAGCCCAGCAGCCTCAACATGGCATCCTGAAGGACCACCATGCCTCAGCCCTGCACCCATCGGGTATCACTGCATACTGCATCACTGCTTGAAGAGCGTACACAGAAAACAAGAGTCTAGTTTCTAAGATTTAGAGTTTTAAAGCTTAAAAGGAAGAAGAAAGCTGTTTACATTCCAACTGCATTTTTAAAAAAGGATTTTTGTGTTTCAAGACTACTGAAGAAATAAAAAATTCAGTAAGAGGCCTTGGGGACATTAATACAAACTTGGTATGCTCCCTTACTAGCTTTGCCACCGTCCCTGCAGAAATTGTTTTTTGTTGATGCTTTGCTGGGCTGAATGGGAGGAAATGGTCAATCCTTGACTCCTAGCAAAGAGGTGAGCATCTGCTGCAGCCAAGCTCTCCACCTCTGCCTCGGTACAGCATCCTCTGGGCAATCACATGGATTTCAAAACCAGAGCATCATTGTAGGGAGAGGAAGAGAATAAACACACCCAGAATTGTGTCCGTCTGCTGAGTATTAGTCTCCTCAAAGCTTATTACACACACGCACAGCACGTGGGAAAGAGAGATCAAGGGAAGAGTCTGGGAAAAGCACAAGGTGGAGACAAACCCATCTTTTAAAAAAGGGGAAAGCTTAAGTACACAAACATTTGTGTAAGATCAGGAACTGGTAACCCAAACAAACAACAATTTGTTTAGGCAATTCTGAAAAACTTAAGTCTGATTCCCATCTACTCTGTAAGCCTTTCCTCAGTGTAAAGGTAGGTTTCAAATAAACAAATAATCAAACAACAGAGATGGAGGATAGTATGGTGATGTCAAAACCCTTTTTAAGTTAGAAGTTGAAGAAACTATACTTTTCTGCTAAGAACTTTGGTTTCAACAGAGTGACATCAACACAGCAATACCCTTTACGAGCCCAGGGGCTAGATTAGTATTGATGAACTCAGTCATTTACTGGGGATCTGCAGGAGGACAAATAACCAACTCTGAATCACTATAGAGACTAAAATCCTCAACAGAATTTGAAAGAATCTCCTTTACTCCTTCTGGCACCTTCAGTAAGTTACCTGTATTTTTGCATCTTCCTGTACGTCGCATAACTGGCTTTCCTGAAACAATAACTTACTTTCATTGCAATCTCATCTACTTTTTCCCTCTCTTTTCAACCCCCTTATGAAAAACAGCTCCTGGCCTTCAAACTTCTTGGCTGACCTAGTGCCACCTTTGAGACCAGAAGTACATATGGGAGTCCCAGCCGTGCCCTACTGCACTCTCCCCAAACGAGAGGTCGTCTTGTGCCTCGCTGCCAGTTTTCCAAATCAAGGAATAACTGCCCCATGGTCACACCATCCTTTTCCACAGCCACGCTGAGGAACATTTTAAACTGGGTACATTCAGCAGAAATACTGTAATAAAAAAACACTGATAAAATATTTTATAAGGTTAAATGATAACTTGGAAACACTTCCCCCCCAGCACTCGATGTTTTTTCAAGTTTTTTGCCTAGATTCTTTCTATCTCTTTATTACATATTCAAAGTCTTTTACTGATGGCTTATTATTACTAGGGCTTGATAAGCAGCAGTAATCTCAATGCACAGGTGGGAAAAGTCAAGGAAAGACACCCTGAATAACTTTTCCTGTGTCTCAGTTGCAATCAAAGAGACGGAGTCAGCACTGTGTGTCTCTGGCATGATGTTCAATAAGAACCCCCTGAATCACACAACCTTTATTGTAATAAAGTTGGATTTTTGTCTTTAATTAAACCATTGTGTCAATAATATCAGTCAATATCAACCTTTGTTTCCACTGCTCATCCAGAGAGAGGGCGTTGAGATTTTCCGCATCTCAACAAGGATAAACTCAACACCCAGGACTTCACATCTTGTCTTTGCTGCTGGAGAGAGCAGTCACAATATTGCTCCAATAAAAAGGCAAAATACAGACATTTCTAAGCAGATATGAGCTCAATGTCCTTTCAGCTATGATACTGACTCTTCAAACATCCTGGAGATTTTGACTCATCTCTTTCAAATATGGGGAGGAATAATGAGAACAAGAAGAAGTGTGGGTAAATCTCAGGGCAAGAAATGACGGAAATACAGGCTGGTGTCTCTCCTCATTTATTCTGCCACAGCACTGTCCTGCTAGTCACTGGGTTTGACTTTTTCTGTTGATCCCTGAATTGGAGATGGTGATAGGCATATACTTAAGAAAACTCAATGCCTGAACTTTGCTTAGACTAAGGTTGGGAGAAAAATATTCAGTAGGATTTGTCTTTCAGGGTTTTTGCACCTACCTAGTATTAAGACCTATAAAGACAAATAACTGGTGCACAGAAAAAAAGATGATTTTTTCCAAGGAATTACATACTTTGGTATCCAGGACCACATCATGACTAGTATGCTGCCAGCACTGAAGGAACACATATTCATGATCTGAACACGTGAGATGCTCCAAATACTATTCTATGGAGAAATGGTCACTGCAATGGGACAAGCCAGCAATACACAGATTTATGGGTGAAAATGTATATAGGCAGTTTGGCTGGTCCAGCTGGCCTGCAATTAGTGTTGGCTGATGTTTTCACTCAGGCTGTCAGGGGACTTCTGACACCTGGTTAATCTAGTTATTTCATTAAAAAAATAACCCCTTCCCTCAAGGTTTATAGGATTGGGCTAGTCAGAAGTGAAAACTTGGTTCTCATAAAACACTGAAATGGGTCTGACGATGTTTTTCTGATGGCTTGTGATAGTCCTATGTGAGTGAAGGCAGCAGCATGGGCAAGGAAACTGGGACTGATATTAGGGACTCCTTTGTCCTTATTCTGGCCACGTCATGATTTTCATGATGGTTTTGAGCCCATCATGTAAAAACCCCTATGTGTCTTTCAGACAAGCAAATTCTAGGCAGCGTCTTTCTTAAATAAATATTTTTCTTTCTCTGTAGAGGCAATGTTCCTTTCTCAGCTTGAGATTTTGTGACTTGTTCATATTAGCCTTTTTACCAAGCCAAAACATTTTATCCCCCTAAGGTTATATCTGAATCCTCAAAACAACATTATATGCAACGACATAAAGAAGGCAGGAATTACAGAGTGCCTCTGTCATTACTACTCTGGCAAAGTGACACTCAAAGACCATTAACTAGCCCAGCCTTGTGCCTAGAAATATAACCTAACCACCTGGAATAATTTGGCATCCTTAACTAGACTTTTCTGCCCTAATATGTTCAGTGTAGAAGTTGTCTCTGTGAAAGGAATGTACCTGACAGAGACAGGCTCAGCTGCAGAAGGGAAAGGACACTTTATAGCAAGATAATGCAAACATCACTACAGTGCTGCAGTCAAGGAGCTCAGGTCCAGTACTGTCTGCATTTTGGGTGTACAACTGGAGTGCAAAAACGATGCGTTTTCTATCTTGTACCCACTCAAACACTTAGACGACTTCTCTTGTTTTTACAAGGGATCGCTTAGAGCCAATGGGACAGGGGAGAGACGTGTTGCGATCATTAGATATGAGTGAGACATTTTAATTGCTATTGGCTTCTGATAGATCAGAGTTATGCATACACACATAGTTTATTTTCCTATGGCCCATACTTTTCTGGCAAGCTGGCTGATGCTGAGGGTAGGCTGGGAGAGGTGAGGCCAGGGAATCGTTGGCTTTAATGCACAAATGAAAGATGCTTTCAGTCAGCCGCAGCCTGGGTGCCAGGTTTTATTTTTTCAGTGCTCTCACTTTGGGGCAGAGAGGGCTGGACCTCTCCTTCCTCATGCTTCCTTTGCTCTCACACAATCTTTGTGGAGCTGCAGAAAAGAATTTTCCCATAAGTAAACAAAATATTGAGTTACACACCATGTAAGTGACGACAGAAGAGAGCCCCAAGTCATCTTCTTAATTTCTATGCACAACATAACGTGCCAACTCTCAGATAAAAGATGCATGAAAGAAAATTACATTGCTTCCAAGTCCACATAGTTTTGAACTAAAATCACCAAGTCGTCATTTTCCACATACTCATGCGCATGTCGGGGTGCAGGGTTCAGCCATCTGTCTCCCCATTTCCACCGGCACCCTCAGAGCACGCTTACACATGCTTCCCCCTTCGCTCCCACCAGCTGTATGGTGCTCTGAGCTGTTAGCATGCTCACCAGCCTGCAGATCTTTGTGTTTTAACTCTTACAGGCTAGCAGGTGACTTTTTTTTAAGGGTCAGAAGGCAAAGTGCTAACTTGAGACCTGGTGCAGGCAACATCCACATACGCAGCTGCAGCTTTACTGCCTTTGTTGGAAATCAGAATTTGGCTCTAGAATCTTTAATTGGGGATTAATTGCTGCAAAGCCCTTTTGTATGATGTTGTTTCTTCAGATTGAACTGGGCAGTCTACAATCAGGCTACTTTTTAAAAATAATTTGATAGAAGAAAAACTTTATTGAATAATTTTAAGGCTCACTACAGATATTATCCGTAAGAAACTGATTCAAAATATTCAAGACACAAATATGACATAAGCCTGGCAGGTTTAATTGTCTACAGAGGCCTTGTCACTTCGTTTTTTGGCTCTGATGAGTTATAATTTAGCTACAAGCGACCATCCTAAAGGTCAACATTTTTGCAGTCAATACTGTTCTTCACAAATCTTTGTGGCAGGAGGGTCTGGGGTAACACTTCATCTAGCGTTAACTGAATGCCACGGGGATGCCTCAAGCCCTAGCAGGTGGTGGGCCAGACCAGCACAGGACAATATACCATAAGAATGTCACTACACGGGAACATCAGTCAAATGGTCCAGTATAAATCCAGGCTGAGAAAGAAAATGAGTACCTCGCATACACACCTCGTGAAGTTCAACAAGGTCAAGTGCAAGGTCCTTGCACATGGGTCTGGGCAATCTGAGGCACAAATACAGCTTCGGCAGAGTATGGACAGAGACCTGCCCTGAGGAGAAGGACTTGCGGGTGTTGGTTGATGAGAAGCTCAACGTGACACAGCTATGTGTGCTGGCAGCCCAGAGAGCCAACCATAGCCTGGGCTGTGTCCAAAGAAGTGTGGCCAGCAGGTCGAGGGAGGAGATTCTCCCCCTCTCTTCCAATCTCATGAGACTCCACAGCTCTGGGACACCCAACACAAGAAGGACATGAAGCTGTTGGAGTCAGTCCAGAGGAGGCCACAGAAATGATCTGAGGGCTGGAGCACCTCTCCTATGAAGACAGGCTGAGAGAGTTGGGCTTGTTCAGCCTGGATAAGAGAAGGCTCTGGGGAGACCTTCTAGCAGCCTTCTAGTACCTAAAGGGGCCTACAGGAAAGCTGGAGAGGGGCTTTTGACAAGGGCATGTAGTGACGGGACAAGGGGTGATGGCTTTAAACTGAAAGAGGGGAGATTTAGATCAGATCTAAGGAAGAAAGTCTTCCCTATGAGTGGGGTGAGGCACTGGCACGGGTGATGCAGAGAGGTGGAAGAAGCATTCAAGACCAGGTTAGATGGGGCTTTGAACAACCTTGTCTAGCAGAAGGTGTCCCTGCCTATAGCAGAGGGTTGGAACTATATGATCTTTAAGGTCCTTTCCAACCCAAACCATTCTCTGATTCTATGATTCTACCTGGGAAACGCAGCCATTTCCAGTGTCCCCAGAGAGCCTTTGGAAGGGCAAAGGACTGAACCTCAGCAACCTCAGGTCCAGCACAGCATTTAAAAATCATGTCTGGCTTTCTTCCTACTGACACCTCACTGTATTATACCTACAATCACAAATGGTATTGTAAAAGCTTTATAAAAGCTGCCCTTATTAGGAAGCTCTCACATGAAATATCAGGTACCATTTTGGTCTGTCTAACAAGCACTTAGACCCTGTCCTGAACAAGCAGCTGGGAAGGTTTTTCTATGGTTTTGCTCTGCTCAGTGCATGTGCCCCCTTCAGTGGCTTTACCAGGGAGAAAAAAACACACAGAGGTGCAGGCCAAGATACTCATCCAGGCCAGCATGGCTCCACTGCAGACCTTCTGAAGGGTCTTCTGTGCCATGGCTCCATAAGCAAAGCCCAGAGGTGACTAGGTAGGAATACATCAAGCAGAAACTGGAGTGGGAGTTCCCTAGATTAAAGTGCCTGGGATGGGAGTTTAATGCTCTTCCCAAGGCCCTACACAGAGATGAAGATGAACTTCTGACCAGAGACAAATACACATAGTTTATTATGCCCAATGTTTACCAGTAACTTGCTCCTTACTGATTTTTTGGGTTACTGCTTGAGTTCAGTAATATTTTACTCATGTAGTCCCCTATATATCACAGGACTATTTAAGAAATTTATCAGCTGTGTCTCATCTCCAAATGACCACAGAAAACCCCACAGTGGCATCAGCTGGAGAGGACAGAACTGCAGCACCACGTGCTCCGGGGTCTGGTGCCCTATCACGGCAAAACCAGTAACCACTGCCAGCTCATGAGCCAGGCTGCAAAGAGCTCACGACTGATGAAATATAGGAAAGGAAAAAGAGTAAACCCCAACATTTTTATTATGATTTGTTCTAATAGTCTCTGAGCTTTCAAGACATATTTTTTTCTTCTCTTTAAAACTTTCCTTTACAGCAATGAAGAATGAGAATATGCATGTTAGGGGAAAAAAGAAAAAGAGAAAGATTTGTTGATAAACACATGAATCCAGGAAGTGGGGATTTAAGCTGAAATTTTAATGAAATGCTGCTTATTGTACTTTGAGAAAATACTCCCTTTATAAACTGATATTAAAGAAACAGCACAATGCACTCATTTTTCAGGTCCCTTTACAAAGTCAAGTATAAAAAAGGGCTCAGTGTAAATGAAGACCAGCCCCCCTCTGTATTTTTTTTTGACTGATCACTCCTGATGGCTATGAGGGAATCTCTGGGCCCAGGGGGGCAGATTCACAAGAAAAGATTAAACAACAAAAGAGCTGGGCCAAAGCAGTGACTAAAGAGCTCAGTTTAGCAAGCCGGAGTGATTCCAGTTGCACAGCCACCCAAGATAGAGGTGGAACTGTTTCAGATGGTTCAAGGAATTATACGCAGCAGTTACTGGACTCAACTGAGTCTGAGTTTCCTACCCAGGAGGTCTATTAGACACCGAAATGTTTTTTCCAAGCAAAAGGTAGCTGAAGCACCATGCCTTGAATTATTTAGAACTAGACAGGATCAGGCTCTGGTGAGAGCATGGCACAAGGAATAATTCTGTCAAGAGCCAACAAAATGAATGACCTAATAGGTGTCTTTTCCACTTCTGATTTTCAGCACATGAAATGCAGTACCACGGCTTTTGCATCTCACAGCAACGTGACCATGTGCTCCAAGACCACAAGAGGAACCCTGGAAGCCTGTTTTACAATACAAGCATTGTTTAGGAATGTTTTCCATCACTGCAGCAATACTACAGTCAACGGCATAATCTTGGGTTATTATTATTTCTTTGTCTAGATTGTTTAATTGAGATCAAAGCCTCATTGTAGTAAGCACCATGCAACTGCGTACTGAGATACTTCCTGCCCCAGGCAAATGATAGAGATAAAAGAAAGACAAAATGACTTCTCGTACAACATATTAATTGGGAAGCCTGAGAGAGAACCAAAGCCTCATGAGACCATGTCTGCCTCCTTAATCACTCTACCAAATCACCTCTCACTGCACCAGCCATTACCACCAGAAGAGCATTCAGGCCACACTCTCCAGACCACTAGCAACGAGCTTTGATAACACAAGCCTTAAGTAGTCACACCTACATAGAGCTGCCAAGTACATTTACATTAAATACTGGCCTTTTATAGTAACAACATCTTTTGAGAAGTGGGGTTTTTTTCTGAACAATGGGCTTTGGGACATTTCTTAACAGCTTTCCGACGGCTCTTTCTTCCCCATACATGCAGGTAAGTCATGATAACTCAATATACCATGTGCGTTATATGTTCCCATAAGGAAATTGCCTGCATGGGATATACATAGTCCCAGGAAGACGGGTTTAATACGGCAGCACAACTGCCAGCACATGCTCTCACAGCCCCTAGTTTCAGGCTCCCAATGCCACGGGAGCACCAAGTGCCCTGAAGGGCCCCAGCAGCCTCTGGGCACCCTAACAGCACCCACCATATAGAGGTAACCTACTGGGACAGGTATGCTCAGCTAAATACGTAAAGCCAAAACAGCATACAGATGACAGCAGGATGTTTCCAGCTACAAATCAATGCCAACTATCTCCCCACTGCGGAAGAGAGCTGAGAATAATTAAAATGAGCTTGCAATAAGTCTGTGAAGCGCTTAGTGCATTCAGAGTGCATCACAGACATCACCCTTATCACTGCCACCATTTGCCAATCATAGTTGTGTAGATAACCAGGGAACGGCAGTCAAACTTACTTTCTAAAGGTTTTTTAATATTCAAGTCAACGTTTATTTTTTTTTTTTTAAAGGCAGACAAAGTTCTAGAAGCTATTAGGTCTTTAAGCAGAACACAGGTAATATGGACAAAAAATGATAGGCAAATTCTTACACTTACTAGAAAGTTGAAAACAAGATTAAACATATATAATATACATACAATGTTTCTCCGCCCACTCTTGGATGAAAGCTTAAAACTTTCCTAAAACTTCTTACTGTGTAGATACTCCATGTATCAACAAATAGGCTTGCTAACATCAAAGCGCTGTAAAGATCTGAAACATCTCAGAACCCGTGGGTAATAATTATGTACCAAAAGCATTCACCCACGTTTATAGATAGGAAAATTAAGATATATAAGGCCATACACTTCCTCATTTACTATATCAAATAGAATTACAGGAGCAATGAATCTGGCTCAGAGCAGTTCAAATTATTTGCTTAAGGTCACAGAAGAAAGTCAAGGACAGAGCCAAAACGAGAACTCAGGAGTTTCCAGTCCTGTTTGTAATCCACTTGATCATACTGACTTTGTAATTCATCAGAGCGATGAATGGTAGTCCTCAGAAAAACCTTCTGACATGTACTCCCTTTGAAAGAGCTGATACTACCGCCAACCAGAAACCAAGCTCAGCAGATCTGTGTCCCCGTCTGATACAGTCGATCTCATTCAGCACTTGGATTTAAATAAAACTCCCTATTCTCTCCTACCTGACACAGTTCCTCAGCACGCTCATCAAGTCTTGGCACTCTCAGAAATACACCTTCTCCAAAGCTTACCTGCAAAGGAGGCCTATAGGTGTAAAATGGCTCATAATTAATGGTCCAGCAAAGTGACACTCAAAGATCATTAACCAAATGAGCCCCACGCCTAGAAAATGAATGTACCAGCCCTGACAGCTGTATTCCATGTCTGATGATGCCCTCATTACAAATGCTGAATATTCAACCACTTTTTCCTGGCAATAAAACCTTGACACAAGCTTAGGAAATCTACTGTACTTGTGAGAAAAGTGAGGTAAGAATATGTTTCCATTTACTCTCTGAAAGAAAACAAAAACAAATGACCTGCTACTGAATGTCCTTTTTATTCAGAAAAATAAATCAGCAGCAGCCGTTCTAATTTATGTTTCGCTAACTTTTCCTTGAGATTATTTAAAAAAAAAAAAAAAAGGCTGTTTCTATGGTTAGCTGGGAGAATATGAGGGATTTTCTGGACCTGTTTGTTCTTGTTAGGGGCCATAAACTTCTCCTTCTTGCTGAGTTCCAGTCACTGTAAGCCCTTCCAAATTTCAATGATATTTCATAAATTAAATTTTAAAAGAATATAGCACAGTATTAGTGACAACCTCACGGCAGAAAAGAAGGGGCAAGGAGTTAGCTTCTTCTGACTCCTACTAAATCAATGGGCTTCAGTTTCCTTTTTCAATTAAGTCAATACCAGAATTATTTTTTGTCACTTTAAGAAAAAATTGAAAGGAGACAGAGAAAACTGAAAGAGGGGATAGGAAAAAACCAAACCCACACATCCCATTCAGCAGCTGATGTATTGTGAAGAACAAATGAATACATTAACAGGGTGTAAGTGCCTTTCCAGAGGAAACTTTGGGGAGGGGAAGCCTGAGGGTAGTTGTCCTGGTTTCAGCTGGGATAGAGTAATTTTCTTCCTAGTAGCTGTTATAGATCAGTGTTTGGGATTTAGTATGAGAATGATGTTGATAACACACTGATGCATCACCATGGCAGCAGGGATGCTCCTGCAGGACATGGGGAAATGCAGTGTAAATCAGACAAAGAAAAGGAAGAGATCGTATTTTTTAAGATAAAATTACACTCCAAACAAAGCAAATAAAAGCAGTACAGAAAATGAAGTAGCTTTTCCATCATTATGCAGAAAATGCCTTCCAGTCCATGGTCTGATCTGCCCCTCTCACTCCAAGGATCCCTTCCTGCCACGTACCAACTCAAGGGACTGGAAGAGACCCACACACGTTGTGAAACACCTAACAAGTGCCAGCTGAAAGGCTCAGAGCGGCAGAGGTGATCCCAATCACACAGGCACTTTGGAAACCCAAGTATATCAAGGGAACAGGCAGACAACAGTTCCTTACTTTTCACCAGAGCCACTTTGCCGTTTCAGCAGGTAGAGGTGACCCTGGCCATCACTACACAGCCTGATCCATGTGTCACCTACCCCATTCAGAGACAAACCGCAATGGGTACTTGGTCCTACCACTGCTAACAGCCATTTTCTCATTGCTTCAGGGCTGGGGGCACGTGTTTTATATCCAGCCCATGTGATTTCCACCACAGTGACCTTAGGGAGGCCAGCATGCAGCAGGGTGGCTGCCGGAGCCTCCAGTGAGGACCAGAGAGGCCGAGCCGGGACTGAAGACTCATGGGGACGCTGGAGTCCAACCAGAGGACTTGTACCTCGCTCCGGTGTAATGGCAGACATGCAGTGCAAGGCTTTAAGGAGAACAAAATGCCATTATTCATTGGGAGGACTCTTTGATCGCATTGTGTTGCTCTAGAATGATTATAAATGAATAACTGTTC
>KL282493.1:522-55503 GCA_000699545.1 Podiceps cristatus
GTAGTTAAATCTGTGGTTTCCTCAAGCAAGCGCAACTTCATGCATTTGTTTATTTTTGAAGTCTAAAAAAAAAAGAGTAGCTAAATAATCAGATGTAAAGGTCATCAAGTGTAAGTACAGCTTGGAACCGGTGAACTATCGGACCCAAGAGTAAAGCAGCCAGAAAGGGAAAAAAAAAAAGAAAAAGAAAAAAAAAAAAGGTAACAGATTCAGCATTGTCCAAAAGTTCCAGACCAGTGATTAATGTGTAAGATAATGGACTTGGGAAATGAGTAAACACTCCCGTGCTCCCTGCTTTGTGCTTGAATGGCTTGATGACAAGGGCAGAGCAAGGTGAGAATTTAAACAGGACTCCAGGAAAAGAGACAAAGACTTGCGACAAGAGAGAGAGAGTGTGAGTGTGTGTGTGTGTGTGTGTGTGTGTGAGTGTGTGGTGTGTGTCGCCGGGTGCCTGGCTGCGAGGCGCGGGAGCCGGGCCGGGGTCCCCGAAATGTTGTCGGATCAAGTGTCGGCTTCTTTAAAAGCCGCACTTGTTAGCCAGGCTTTTTAAAAGAAGTTGAATTTGGGCTAAAACCTAAATCTCGCACGGATAGAAGATAGTACTGGTTTTAAAAGTTAAGCTGGAACTAGTCATGGTTTCTCTGAATTGCGCCCTTTGATACGTTTCACTTTAGATTTATGTGTTACTGAAGAGCTCCTAAGTGATACGCGAACTTAAGCTGTGTGGTGATGCATTATTAGATATTTTGATGAAAAACAGACATTATGTGCAAGTTGTTCATGTGGCATTCAGTGAACTTTCCTAAATGTTTTCTATACTCTTCCATAGCAATGATGTTTTATGAGTCTCCGACATAGGGATCACCTGCCTCTGTCTGTTTAGGAAGTCACTAAAGGCACGAAGGTGATTCACAACAAAACAATACTTAATATGTGATATCTAACAGATCCTGGCCATTTGTCTTGAATTTGGATTCCTGCTACTAATGAAGGTGGAGTCTAAAGTTTTTCTCATTTTTTTTTTCTCTGATTCATCTTAGGTCTTCTCATTTATTTCAGTGATTTAGGTTTTTAGGTCTTATAATGCTTACTTTCCAATGCTGATATTACTTATAACCTGTTGGATTGTTTTTGAACTGTAGCTACTTAAGAAAAAAGTTAGATTTAAGAATCTGGGTTTATTTTTGTTTCCTGTTGGTTTGTTAGGGGATTGTGTTTCAAGGCCTTTCAGAAATGTTGGTTGAGTTTGTGAAAAAAAATGTTTTATGAAAATTTGTGTAAGAACTTTAACAGTTTAGGCTTCACAGATGTGTCATATTCACCCAGATTTATTAATATGCTGACATCGTCAGAGCACCACAAAGCCATAGTTGTGGGTCTCCTTGTGCTAAGGACTATATAAAACCTAAGTAGCTTACAATATAAGGGTAAAATAATGATCAATTAAAGATTTTTTCCTTTTTTATATTTGACACTATGTTCTAATTGGTGTTTTAGAGAATTTGTAAGTCTTCCATGGAGCATCTCTTGTTTAGAAATGTCCATGTTAACTTAGCATACATACTGTACTTAATCAGTGTATACTGATTATGGGAAAGTTCTTACAATTTCTTGTAAAGTAGGTTTTATGGCATTTTGAACAGCATAGAACAAAGGAAATGGAACCAAAAAGGTTGTTACAGTAGCTAAGGGTCCATAAAGCTACAAAACTAATGCAATCCACATTTAAGCAGTTTGGTATTTTTCTAAATGCAATACAAAATTCTCAGCTCATAGTAGGGACTTTGCAGCTATGTAGGTAAGTAATACCACTCCAGGGTTTTTACTCAGTTTCTTCAGTCTTTGAGCTGAATATGTCTGAATTTGGTCTCGAAATGGTTACATGGAGAACATGAGTTCATCATTAAAAGTTTCTATTTTTTTAGGAGTTTATTTCTCTTTCTTTACATAATTATTCACTGTCAGGAGTTTAGAAATTGAACAAATGACAAATCTTTATGTAATATTGTGCAACACGTAACAGAGTTATTGTTATTGTCCCTTCCTCACTGTAGAGTATTCCATGAGTTAGATCTCAACTCGTTAATGCCTGTGTGTGAATATAACTTTTAGCAGTCTTGTCAAGTTCAGTGGGCATATTTATACCCATGTGTGTGTATGTATAAAGTACCAGCTTGATTCATTGTCTTGTGTTCTTTTCATCTTCTGTATGTCAACCCCATCATCTTTCCCCTTCAGGACAAGAACTTCACTGTTTGAGTAGCACACAGAACCTGGACAGCACTGTACTGTAAAACAGAAAGAACAACTATATAATTACGGCTTCAGTCCCATGAATGATGTCATTGCCTTGTAATATGTACAGACTCTCTATTGCAAATTGGGAAGATCAAATTTTAGGTAGCCTGGTAAATGGACTTGGTGGTAGTTTTTATGCTTTCTTACGGGCCAGATTTCTTGGATGCTGCAAATAAAAGCACTCATGGAAAAAGTCAGCGAGTGACTTGAAGCATGGTTGCTAGCCTGGTTAAACATAAATTGGTATGACATCAGGTGGCTACTCATATGTCATCAAATAAGCACTCTTTCAGTGAGGGTATATTTACTCTTTCGTTGGTATACTTTGGTATTACATTCAAATCCTGTTATTTTATGTATTCTACTGATTATTTCTCTTGTCCTGCATTTCATAGCTATTTAAGGCTTCCACTTAGAGCATTGAATTGTTGCTTCTCCCCCCTTTAAGTAATGCATACACAAAGTACATACAGGGTTAGAGAATCTAGGTGCCTAATTCATCATCATCCCCTCATTTGTACGTCCAGAAAGTTAATGAAAGAGGGACCAGCAGTGTAAACAGTTCATCGCTTTCATGTCTTTCACTTACTAAGTAACTTATGTGCTTTGAATCACATCAACAGGGACCAGAATGAAGCCCAAGAAGTATTTTTGTTCTGGCATTTTTTGCATATGAATTCTATTGTGATTTTATTGTAATTTTCCTTCCGGAGGTTTCTAATCCTTTTCCTTTGCCATGAAGCTTACTTGCAGGGACTTCTGCTACAGTTATGTATCCTCTTCCTGTTCTGGAGAGACTGCTGAAGACTTTGAGTCCTAAAATTCAAGGTTTTTGAGTCCTAAAACTCAGATTTTTCATTCATTCTGAACTACAGACATCTCAGTCCATCTGGATTTGGTCCAATTTCATATGAGAGTTAAATCTGTGATACCTTTCTGTAGGGAAGTCTGGCACTTGGTAGTGTTTGTTTACAATTATTGCTCTGGTGATGATCGGTGACATATAGGTATGGATCTATAAGCCAGTGATGGAGTTAAACAGTTTGGCCCTGTTTTTTCTTGCTGTAATAAGATGTTCAGCTTCTCTTTCAACCTACCATGCCACAGTTAATTTTCCCCAGTCCTTTTAAAAACTACACATTAGGAATGATATGATATTAGCTATATGATGTGATATTAGCTATATGCATCATTGATTAAAAAAAAAAATGCATTGCATAGTAATTCCAGTTGTATTTCCAGACACTCTGTATGCTTTAAGTAGTGTTACCTTTGAAAAAATAAGCCAAAAGGAAAAGAGAGAAAGTGAAAAAAGATGTAGAATGTCACATAATCTGTAGATATTCTTGAATATAACAGAATTTTAAAGTAGTCAGAATTTTGACTTCTGTGGTTTATATCGGAAAGGACAGCAATCAACAGGAATTAAAGACCGCTGTTGAACAACAGAGTTAATTAATTTGATTATTTGTGTTACCATCTTCTACATTCTGAGAGGTAAACATAGCTATATTATTTTACCTGTCCAACTGTACCCATTAGGTTATGTAGAAGACAGACATTTATGGCATTATAGAGTGAAATAAAGTCCAATATTATGATTCACGCCAGAGATTTTTTTTTCCTCCATTAGTTTTCTTCTGAGAATATTGGGGAAGATGGAAAGCAAATGCATACTCTGATAATGTCTATTTTATAGTTTCTTTCTGCTAGCCTTAAATGTATTATTTTTACCAAGGCATCATATTTGTTTTCTATTTTGAAAGCTACAGTAGTTGCTATAAAAAGGTTAAATTTGCAAGCACTTATCACACAGCAGTAACTGAGATCTCCCACTCATTTCCTATTTGAAGTACAGGGAAAAAAAAACTGTAATTGCTGTTGGCAAATGAAGACTTTTAAAACGGTACCCTCTGTAGCTTCAGTTAGAAATGTTCCTATGTCTTCATAGAACAAGGGGAGGAAAGGGACACACTGACTTGCTAAGAAATGTTTGATTAATATGTAAAGTAATCTGTTCCTGAAGAAAGCTATTCCTGAAGGAACCACGCAGCATACATAAATCCCGTTACTTCTCTGTCTCCGAATATGTTTATCATTGTGTTTGTGGTACACATAGGTAGATTAATAGATACATACATAGAATCCTACGTACTTACTGCTTTAAGCTATTGCATGTTCAAACAGATGTTGAGGCCAAGATTAGCCTTTTTTTTGCATGTGCTAGTAGTGTGCAAACCTTTTAAAGGCATCTATGAATTATTGCTTTGGTTCAGCATGAGTGCAGTAAGAAGAAATGTACCTCATCTGTAATACACTGTGTAGACTAATATCAGCTTCTTTTTTTTTCTTATATTGCAGTGAGATATTGATCTGGTAAAATGGTACCATATTGGAGCTGTCTGTTGTGGTATCCATCATGCTGTCACATCCCTAGTGCCTTGGAGTTATTGAAAAGCGGAATTGAGGGAGTTCTGTCATTGTGTGTTGCAATCCATTCATAAGAAAGTTCACTAAAACATCTGAAGTAGTATTCTCACTTATTTATTTATTTACCTGTAGTGAGAGCCGTTTCACATTTTTGGAGGTGCAGAACCCTCCTATTACAGGCACAGGGCCGTTAATAGGCTCAGTTACCTCTTGTCACGCGTCTTTCTCATGTATAACATTTGTTCTTTAGTCAAACCTCACACCTGCTGCCTTTACTGATACTGATGCATTTGGGTTCTGTCCTTTGGGAGTAATATATCTGAGAGCTGTGGCTTCATTGCCCTTACGCTTTTATCTGATAGCTGTGAGAAGGTAAACGATGAACTTTTATATGTAGAAAGCTTTTAGTTTCTTCCCACACTAAAGTATCAGCTAATGTTAAAAGAGCTTTCAAAAATATATAAAGATACTGTCAATCTACACTGAGTAGATTAAACAGTTTGAATGAATTATTTTTGTTTTGGAGTCTGCCTGGCAACCTGATGATGAATTTAGAAGGATGTCATGTTTTCTGTAAGGCCGTGATGAAAGAGGGATTTATTTATACATATAAGCAACAATCTAACTATTTAATCCAGCTGAAGTAAAGGTCTGCTCTGCAGCTACAACCCCCTGACTTCCATAGTTTATATGTACACTGTAAATAATCATCCTTAATTTAAATTTAGTGTATGAGAGATTAGCAGAAGAGCAATTAAATGTCATTTGCTGATTTTAAAAGTTACGAAGAGAATGAAGAACAAGCATAGAAATGACAGGTTGTCTTTATCTTGCAAGGTGCTAAGGACATCTTGTGACTCTCTGAGGGCTCATAGCCCCAGTTAGCTACACTGAGAATTGGAAGTGTTCGTCAGTTCTTCAATTTCTTCATAACTACATAAGATGTGTTCTTTCTTTATATTCTGAGATTTTAAGGAAGAAAAATTAGAATACCTTTGTCAATGTTGCGGTTCCTTCAGATATAAATTTATGTTACTGTTACTGGAATTTAAATAGGCATTGTTGCTTTCATATTTTAAGAATTTATAATGTGTTTTGATATTGGTGCAAAACTGACTATGTATTATGGGTCTATAATAGCCAAATGTGCAGTATTTTTAATACAGAGCCACAGCATGCTCTACAGTTGCTCAGAAGGAGCCTTCTGTGCTGTTAGGATGTATGACATGAATGCATATTAAGATTCGTCCATGTTGTGTGTATTATTCCTAAGAAGTCCAGTAACTTGACAGAAGTTAATGGAAGGCATAGAATTCAAAGCACATTGCTATTACTTACTAATTTATTTACTTCCTTTTTCCCCATTAAAAAAAAATAGTTCTTTATGTTTGCAAATCAAAACAAAAACTTACCTTAAATCTCCCAAAGGAAATTAAATTTAGGGCTGAAAGGACACTCTTAAGGCAGGTGGCTGGGTGCCACTTCAAATTATGTGACTTTCATATGTGGCTTTGTTGATTTAAATAGCTCAGCTGTATCTATGGTTGTAGAGTTGGAATAATCAGGAGTTGAGCTCCTGTGAACTCTTACATTACCTTCCTATTGAATGTGTGTAAGATATTTTTATATTCCCTTGAAGTCCCTTCTGTGCAGCTGCTGGAGAGAGAAATGAGAAACTTGTTAGTGCTTTTGTAGCACCTATTTTAATCAGTATTACTGATTAAACTTTGAAAACTTTTTATTGGGTTGTGCAACCTATGTCACTTCTCTGTCTCCTTCCTCTGTATCTTGCTGGTTCTTGTACCTTACCCAGAACACCTCTTGTGCACTACTCAGGCAAGTGCTGTAGCAAGGTGAGTTCTCCAGAAGAGACTGCTTTGCTTTGCTCCGTCTGTTTTCTCGGGGCAGCACACAGCCAACATTTCTAGTCATTTCCATATAGTTGAGGGAATTTTTGCTGCAGTGCAGAAAAGCGCTTGCAAGAAGTCTGCTCTGTGATGTATTTCAGACTTCTCAGAATGTCTGTAAGATACGGCCATGTTGTCTTCTCTTTGAACCCCACCTCCTCCAATATCAAACTGGTCTTTTTTGAAATATCCTTCAAGGTCCTACCTAACTGTCCTTGGCTCTATGTCTCTAGATATATTTCATCCCACCCTTTCCCATCTTTCTGATTTTCAAGAACTGTCTTCCAGAACTGTCTTCACATCTCTCCATGCCCACTAAAGACCGCTGGCCTTTAAAGCCCAGTGTTACTCCTGTGAAGTCTGTTTTGCTTTGCTCCTGTGAGTGCGTGTTCGTGGTTCTCCAGACCCCTCTTCATTTCAGTGGCCTGTGTGAAGGCCTCGTTGTCTTTATGGGGAGGGGAGAACTGAGTACTGTCCGTGAGGAGGAGAAAGGACAGTTCAGCAGCACCTGCAAGCTGATGAGGGAAGAAAAAAGAAAAGACTAAGCTGTGAGAGGATAAACTGAGGGGCGCTCAGCATTATAAACCTCAAAGATAATGGAGAAGCCCCTCTCTCTCAAAATAAACATTGTGAGGCTAAGACGACCTATGCTTCTTCATATTACAACCTTTTTGTGGACATCTTATTCTTTTTTCCCCCTCCCCTGCTTCATCTGTCATTGTCTTTTTATATGTACGCTGTCCGGAAATGTGTCTTCATCTGTGTTTGGAAAACATCTAGCATACTGCGGGGTGTTATCACAGTGTAAAAAATAACTCCCAGGACAAGATTCTATTGCTGTATTTATAACCGATTTCAGGAGAAGGAGGATCAGGTTCATTCTTTATGGCTTTTTCACCATGCCTGTATATTGAAGACATTTGATTTACTTAACATATGGCCAAGCGAACTGTTGGGCATATTGGGAAAAATATGTGAAACTACTTTGAAATGCTGCAAATGTGTTTGGAGACCTTTGTGCCACACCAAGTGTTTCTGTTGTTATTCAATTACTCTGGTTTATTTTTTATCTTTCTTTTCCTTTTAAACACTGGATAATTACTTTTTTTTTTTTTTTTGAATCTTACCAAATATATCGGTACATTAACAAAGTATTTCTGTACTTCCTTGAGTGATACCAGTTCATGTGTCTCAATCTAATCTACTCATCTTCTAAGTTCTCTCTCTTATCCAGTGAAAATGTGTATGCTGCTGTAATGAAATCATTTCCATGTCCTATAGAGTATTTAGATCAACAAGACCTTCACTTATTAGAAAGGGCAGAGTAGTAATGCTTTTGGCAAAACTGTTATTGTGGTATTGGTATTCACTAGAAAGGACAGAAATAGAACAACACTGGCCTCCATAAACAATTCCAATTTGATCTGTGTACATGATAAAATCTTGGCTTCTCAATGCATTTAGGTGCTGTCATAGCTGTTGTTGCCAAATAAGAATGCAGTGTGATGTTATTATAGTAAACAGCACTTAAGCACAGCTGGCAGAATTGATCAGGGCCACATTAGAGTGAACTTCAGCAGATGACTGACGCAGCAGAAACAATAACTGAATATGCAAACAGTTCTTGCAATGAATGCTCTGGGGATCAGGCACCATTATTTTTGACTTTGAACAGGGAAAAGGGGCAGATTTGTAACCTCCTTCCACACAAAAGGGTTCTGGGTATTCTGTAAACATCTGACTGCCATTTATAACAGTAGCTAGTTACAAAGCAAAACTCTAGACTCCCTTGACTATTTATATTTCATTAATTATTAAAGAAAAAACATAAATATCAGATAAGTTTGTTTAATGTTTCACACAGGATTCTTTTTTTTTTTTTCCTAGAAAAGCCTTTTCTCAATTAATGTTAATCATCGAGGACTTCCTGTTTAAATTGCACAGAAATGCGTGTTTGCCTCAGTGAGGGCTTTTTTCCCCTTCTAATTATTGTAAGAGCTAATTATGTGACCACATATTGCTATTCTTTATTGTAATAATTTGGATTAGTAAAAATAAACAGAGGATAAATAGTGTACGAACCTCATTCTTGCACAATGTAAATCAGAACTTCTCTTCATATCTTGGTAATTTGCACACTGCACATTACAAAAATATTTAAAAACCATGTAAACAGCCATTCATGACTGTACTTTTACATTGTACTGTGTCATCTTTTGATTTATTTGGCCATTAATGCAAACCAAAAAGCTCAACGATTGAAACCAAAACTTTTTTTTCCATCTTTTAAACTGAGTTTATCTACTCATAGAATGAATTTTTTCCTTCAAACAAGATGTGCTTTAAAAAGGAATGTGATTAAAATCAGGGGAGGTAAACAGAAGGTGGAGGACAAGAAAGAAAGAAAAAAAGGCTGTATTAAATGAATACTTGAATCTACATTACACAAAGCCCTGTGAAATATTTTAAATCTCTCACTGGCTCTCCTTGAGGAATGTGGATGGAAGCTGTGCTGACGATTTCATTCAAGTGTTGTGTGATACGGAAAAGGCTGTTGATGGAGACTCGGCCGAGTCCAGTTTCATAGCCTGGTGGCATCAAATTCTGTTCTGAGAGGCACCGAGAGGCTGCCATAGCTTTGTCATTGCCAAAATTAGACTAAGATGCATACTGGGGTCTCACAGAGTGCCTGTGAAGTTCTTGTAACAGTCGTTAAGTTATCCTGTTTACTCATTAACATCTTATTATAGCCAGCCTGGGCCCCCCCTCCTCAATTTTGGGAGCAGGAATAAGTAGCTTCCAAAATGTACATATGTAATATTTCCTGTTAATTTTACTTTAACTTTTTGTTTTACTCTATCTAGTCCTCTTACTTTTACAGAAAAGTCATAGAGACTCAGAGAGAAACTAGAATTTCTCTTCTAATTTCTGATGTCAGAGGTGGGATTTGCTATAAATCACACAAAGTTTGCCCCCAAATAAGTGCTCACAATTTTATGGTCATTTTATGGCTTCCTCCTCCCAAAACTACTTTCAGCCATTCCCCCAAAAGCATTTTTACACAAACACTATATTCTTATTAGTCATGAGAAAACATTTGAGCTAACCTCCTGACTGTTGTCGCATTTGACAGCATTTTGTTTCATAAAACTCGCTTATTGAAAGATGAGGGGCGTAGAGATGAGTTACAGACTTATGGGAACAGTTACACGATGCTGTGATGTGATAAAACAATTCAAGCCTTCTGTCTAGGTGCTCATAAAGAAGCCATGCCCCATCCCTCTGATACCTGTCACTAAAGAATATGCTTTAGTGTGGATGTTTTCCAGACCCGCCATCAGCTCACAGCCTAAGGAGAGATGATCTCTTCAGAATAGTTACGTGTTCAACCGACTTGAAGCAGCAGAGCCTAGGGAGACAGCAAGCATATTTTAAGGTTTCAGACTTTTTTTTCTTTTTTTTTTTTTTTTTTTTTTTTTTTTTTTTTGGAGGCAGGTATGTGATGATCAAAATCCCGAATAGACCTGGCCAGTCATGTGGAAATGACTGTAGTAGGTCTACAGACTTAGCAAGACTGTGATTCACTAGATACTTCACTTTAGGTTTGTGTGTCAGGCAAGATTATACAAAAACAGAGTAATGAATCCAAAAATTGTAATCCAGATTGAAAGGGAGGAAGGAAAAACGCTTCAGAAAATGGCTGTCCTGGTCCTTGGTCTGATATAAGCATGTTGCCCAGAGAAGCTGTGGCTGCCCCATCCCTGGAATTGTTCAAGGCCAGGCTGGACGGGGCTCTGAGCAACCTGGTCTAGTGGGAGGTGTCCCTGCCCATCCGTGGCAGGGGGGTTGGCAGGTCTTCAGGTCCCTTCCAACCCAAACCATTCTTTGATTCTCTGATTCTACTAGATATTTCTCACCAGGCTTCTGACCAGAATTAATGAAACACTGAAATGGAAACTTTTTTATGAGCATTCATCATACAGGTGCTGCCAAATTGTTTACTCAGGCTTGTTATAATCTAGAGATGTATAGTCGTTTGGGAAAAGGTGTCTTGTGGGCTGTTTAATAATGCTATAGAGAAGAAAGTTTCTAAAGTTTTGTCACATGACAGTTTTTTCAGTGTATGAGGTTACATATTAGATTACTTAATCACTACGAAAATAAGCTTTTTGTGAAGTGGTGTGTGAGTGTGTGCACATACACACACACACATATCTCTGTATGTGTGTATGGGTACACACGTGTGCACTCACTGTATACTTGAAACATGTTCTTTCCGCATTGGAGAAGCCCTTCAGTTGTAAAATCCTATACACTAACCTGTTTTCTCATGCATGGGATTTTTCTCAGCATAGGAGAAGGTTATCCTGTCCCTGAGAAAGCATCTGTAATCTTCTGGTGCTTTCATTGACAGGAGCAATGCATACTGCATTAACAGCTTCTTTTTGTTAGCTGAAGCAAATACCATTCAACAAGCAGAAAATCATAGCATTGTATTATACAGGTCTTCATGTGCTGAAAAAGTGGCTGCAAGTTTTTCCTTGGCTGCCAGTTCTTTATTGGAACCAAATGTCCGGTTTTGGGCATTTATCTTTTATTATTATTATTAGGTTTTTTTTTAAGTCATACATACGTGCATCAGTATTTATTCTCAGTTGGCTAACAGTCTTATGCTAACCTTCTGAATTCATTATTTATTTATTTGTCAGGAATCATGGCCAGCTTCACCACCTGAAATTCTAAGTCCTTATTGGCTGAAAATGCCCACGATAGTGCATTTTCACTAGAAATAGAAGATGTGGCTTTGAACTGGTAGTGCTGTGGACATCCCAGTTATCAGTAGTTGCAGTGGACTGGTGTTGAGCTTCAGAGCTACTGTGATCAGTCTGTCGGTCTTATGATTGCTTAATCATTAGAGAGATTTTCTCTTTGTCTGATGACTGTGAATGTTGCCAATATTATAAAGTTGACAGAAACATTTTTTGTTTGTTTGTTTGTTTGTTTTTTTTCCATGTAAGGGATGCAGAGAGTGCCCAAATTTCATATGGTTTGGGATCCTTTCAAAAATCTCAACTGACTGAGTCTTTTTGCTTTCCACTGACATTTGTCAATACCTTTCACTGACATTTCATATAGAGAAACCCAAGCTGATCTATCCTTGCAAAAGGTAATTTATTGTGGCTGGACCAAGACATTGATTTGTCCTTAATGTAAAGCCAGGAAGCAATGCATTTTCCTGGTTTAACTTGCATGTTTTGTTTCTCACTAAAAGGGTCCAGCGCTCATGTTACAAGTTCAACATTGGTATCATTTGCTTTTTTTGGCAGGTCCTGTAATGACAGCTGACAGTTGGAAGCTTAACTGGGTAAAAGTACTAATCTCTTCAGTAGTTCAAGTTCCCATAAATATTAAGTTAGTCAATTTTATCTGCCTTTCCTTCATTATTGGATCTATGATCAAATTAAAGTAATAAAATCCATGTCCATTATGCTATTTTGTGGTCTAATTTTGATTGCCAGTATAGATACAACTCGCATAGACAAGCATTTATGAAAGTCAAAGTGAAATGCTTGCTTTGTTTTTCTGAAAATGTGTTTCTTTTTTTTTTTTTTTTCTCCCCTTTATTTTGGATGGCTTACATTTTAGAAAATAAAACAAAACCAAACCCTATCCATATGGGGTTTTTTTAGTAATTATGCCAATCCTGATGTCAATGCAGTTGCCTTAGGCTGCCATAGAAGAAAAATGAATTGAATGAATGTATTGTCAATGAAAATATCTATCACTGATCTGGCAGAGGATCAGCTGCATTCTGCAGTTGAAGATGTCTCTTCAGGGTCTAGGCATTAGCGACTCCCATTTTCAAAAATCCAGTATGATACATGAACAGTTACAACTTCTTAGCGAAGTGTCTCTTTTTTTAAAAAAAAAAAAACAAAAACATTTTTCTGTAATTACTTTTATGGAGAAAGCTCTCTGTCGTGTTTTTTTCCCTCTTCTTTTTTTTTTTTTTTTTTCCTTTTTCTTTTTACTCTTTAAGGAAAGAAACACCACAAATGAATTTGATCCGGTTCTGCTCTCCTTAAACTCCCTTGAATATTGGTAATGACATGATTGCTGTCAGTATGATTCTGGAATTTCAATGAAAGACATTTTGAGCCCAGTTTGATAACACCAGTGGAAGGACTGTCTTAAAAAAACACAGATATTTTAGAAACATGCATGCGACTTTGTTTTTTATGATGCAGCATTTCCACACAGTTTTTGCAAGGAGCTAGTGCATATGACATGCTGGAACACAATGATGCTGAAACTAGATAATGTAACATTTAATAGTTTCAGAAATGCATATTTAGGTAATAGAATGTGACAGCTACTGTTATTATGGTCTCTTTTGTCAGTCTCACAAGTACCTGGATGTATCAACAAATGGTTTCATTTTTTTTTTTTTTTTAATTTCAACAGATATAAATTATAAGGTAGTTCAGTTCCCGTTAAAAAATAAGCACTTTACATATATTTTTAATTTCTGTGCACATTAATATTCTATATACATATGTTAGACCATTTTAATATGTTGTCATGATAGTGAATAAAAATCCCATTTCCCTGTGATATAGTAACAAGGACCATTTTTTTCTTTTTCCTGTCAGCTTTTGATGGAGGAAATTCCTTGGTTATATAGGCCAAAGTATCAGAGTTTTAAATTTTCTCCCATTATATGTATTATCATTTGATTTTTTGGATGTCTTTCTTTAAAATGTGGATTTTGATTTTATAATAGGCTGCACTAGTACATTTAACTTTTGTGTGGAAAAAAAAAAAGTTTGTTTAACAGTGTTTCTTTATCTTCATTTGAAGATGTGGGAAGTACATACAACTGGATGAGAGTTTCTGCTTAAAAATGCTAATAAGAAACCTTTAACTCATTCATCAAATTAATAGATGATAATATAAAACTAAACTATGGGATAGCACAGATTAACCTTGTGCAAGCTAAACCTAGAAACATGCATGCCTAGTAAAATTGCTAAATCTGCTTCCCTGTGTCCTTATAGTGCCTCGTGTCCTCACGGAGAAAAACTTTTCAGAATTGAAAAGCCAATATTTCTGTTGGGTGGAACTTAAACATTTTTGGATTGGACAAACAGGTTTTTGCCAGGGGAGCCCCTTCCTGTCTTGTCATTATCTTCTCGTAAAAGGAAGGTCAGAGATTTGTCTGATCATTAGCCTCTGCATTATTTGCCTGTAGAGGCTGCTTAGGATACATGTTTGCACACGCTACATTCAAGCAATCAGTGATTTAGAAATTTCCAGCCCTGAATTGTATCTTGTCTTTCTTAGCTGACCTTAAATTGTCTAATGTCTTTCTGAGCAGAATTAGAGTTTGATCATCAAAGCATTCTCTGGCATTGACTTCCATGTGTGTTGGTTAAAAAAAAGGTTTCCTAATTTGTTCCAAACCTGTTGCCTGGTGTTTTCAATAGGTACTCTCAAGGTCTTGTGAAAAATCATGAAAGAATAAGATAGTTCCCTTGTAATCTTTTCCACCTTACTCAGGATTTTATGACCTCTTTTCTGTCCTCATTCAGATGTCTCTGAATACAGAAACCAGTGACCTCTCTGATCATCCTAGTTGCTCATCTTTGCATCTTCTGTAGTTCCACCATACAGCTTTAAAGGTGGAATAGTCAGAACTGCAAAAGGCTGATGTGTAGATTGGTTATCTGCTCTCTCTGTTTATGTCATAAATGCCACAATATGGATTTGACAGTCCCGTTTCTCAGTGGCATGGGTTATGGGAGGTATTTTTCATATAAAAACCATTTCCAATTCCCCTTCTCCTCCACTTGCCTAAGAAAACTTACAAATGTGAACTGAATGCATAGTGAATTGTTTGGCACCTAGGAGTGAATAAAAAGACCCCAAAATAATTTAATTTTATTATAGTTTACTGTACTGATTTTGCATTATGGTCTTTGAAGACAAGGTTTGTTGATATTGCCAAGATGAGATGTCCCGATGAGAGGGACCTGTCGCTACAGGCTCCACAAGACCCAAAGGACAGTTCTTGTCTCAGCACAGAGGATAAGTATCACTACACAAATATATATACAATTGCAGGTGGACAGAAGGGAGAAGTGAACATGCCCCTTGGGAAGAAACTTTCCTATTTCATGGAAAAGTTTCACAATTTCTGCTTCATAAATATCCGAGTTTTGTAGGGAAGCAAAAATTACTTGAAAAGTAGAAATAGTAAATAAAATTTGGTTGGTATCCAGAGCAATTTCAGCTACTTAGTTTTCTGGGGTAATCAGAGTCTGTCCAGTCTGTTGATTTCCTGTTAACTGAAGGAGCTGCCCATCTTAAAGTGTTTGGTGGCACTACGTTTAGTTGCATCTGTCTCTCAATTGTTTTACTTTCTTTTTTAACTATCCTGATATTCTTCACTCAGTCTTGGGTCAAACTTTGGCGTTTAGAAACAAACTTACCATTTAAAAAAATCAGTTGCCTATATCTAATAGTCTGAAGCAATTGTAGTTGAAATCCTCAAGAACTCAGAAAAAACATTAGAAAATTCAAAAGGCTACAGCAGTTCCAGAAATTAAAAATAATCCAAAAATGTCTAATGTTAAAGCCCAGTTCAGCTAAGCTCTAATGCATGTGCACAACTCTGCACATACTTAAATCCAGTGGGACCTCAACATATGGCCAAGTGATTTGCTAAATTGGGACCTAATTAAAGACAATTGTAAAAGTAGCTGCTATTTAAGCAATTATGGAATCTTCAGTTAGATTTTGACTGGAAGTTTGAAGTTAACAGAAAAATCTTCTAAAACCAGCATTTAATCTTACCTCTTTTTGTTTAAAACAAAAGACTAAATAAATAAAACACATTGTTATTAATTCAGCATTACTCACCACAGTTTACACTATTATGTACTTCTAAAGATTTCACGGGTATTTATTTTAAAACATTAATACCAAGAAAAGTATTTTCTGCCACTAAAAGGCAAAAAATCCCAGGGAGAAGTTAGAGTGATGTATGCTCTTTGGATCACTGGTGCAAAGCTATGATTCCTTAAACTGTTGACATTTTAAAGGTTTAATGTCTTACAGTTCTCTGAATTATTTACAGTGCAATGTTGTCACTTACCTATCAAATATACATTTATGAAACTATGTTAGAATTTAAACAAAAATACAGTTTTGTAACATGATACGATATGACTGAAAGAAGTAGTGCTTTGTAACTTCTAAGCTAGAAACTATTTAGAATCAAGGAGTTTTAATCCTGATTTTTTTTATAATGACTATTTCCATTTTTTTTTTTTCAGGATACTTTGATATCCAAACTTTTCCTTTTTTTTTTTTTTTTTTTTTTTTTTTTTTTAATATTTTCAATAGCTTTCTCTTATTCTGGAGTTTTGAAACACTTACTGTAGAATGCAGATGAAAGTAAGGCTCTTCTCTAGTTTATCAAAGTGGGTGGTATTAAATTGTGGTATAATATCTGGGCTGCTTGTCCCAGTTTTGCAATAGTGGAAATAAGCCTTGCAATCAGCTTTCTAAAAATGTCTTTCTTTGAGCTACTACATCTTCTCATGTAAGAAGTTATTCACAGACCATTTTGATAGGCATAGCATAAAACCTCATCAGATAACAGATAGGTAAATAATAAAAAAAAAATTATTGATAAATGCTGTTCTTTTTGAGTCTTTATTTTTTACTTCTTCAGCACAACTTAATCAGGATTACATTGTATCATACCTAAAAACTAGATATATCACCTGTGAGACCTTCCTGGTGCTTCCTTAATCTCTCATACTGTGGGAATTCTGCAGTACAGCCCTTCCTCAACCAATTTAATTTCTGGTGAATCTGTAAGTTAAAGTTCCTTTCCATATTTTTTTTTTCCTCTCCATGGCCAGTAGCACCAATAACTTGGTGAGAGCTGTCAGAGAACTGATTGGATCAGTAGTTTTTGCTGTTGTGTTGCTTCATGACACTGTGACTTGGAGCAGTTTCCTTCTTGTTCTGAATGTTCCCTTACACATTTATCAGACCTTTCCTATGGTTGTGAAAGAGAAGAATTATATCCCACCTCAGCCTTTGCTTTTCCAATACTAGAAAAGTAAAACACTTTCAGCCTTGTCTTGGAAGCCTCCACATTCTGTGATCATGCTTGTGGTCCTTCTCTAGACCTATTTCTCCATGAATCTGTTTTTTTGTGAACATGGTTGATAAGGTAATACAGGCAAAATATCCCACTGATGTGTTATATGTCAGTCATAGTTTCTGAACTATCAGAATTATATTGCCTGATATGATCCAGAATGGTATTTGTCTGTTTCATCACTGTGTCACATGGGTGGTTCATAATCATCCAGGGATCAGCTAATAAACTCAGATATTTCTTCTTGGTTATTCCCAACTTACGAGTTCTTGGCTTACAGCAGCTACTCTTATTTATGGTCCCTGAGTGAGTGACCTTGCACTTTGCTCTATTAAAATTCATCATCTTTCCTCAACTCTATCCAGTTCTTTCAGTGTGATGCTCAATCCTCTTCCAACTTTCTGTCATCAGCATGTGTGTTGGACATTAGTTATTAAACAAGACTGATCCAAAACCTGATTCCTGATGAACTCTGCTATTAGTTTCTCTCCACTCTGACATTTCCTCTTTCCAAGAAGATGATACTTTTCATTCTTTGCTTACTTACCTTTAAAATTAATATCTTTATATTTTACTGCTGAATACAGATTGTTTCCATACTTATTAGAAGGCAAGCTGACCTTTCAGATCTGACAGCATAGGAAGGAATAATTTTTAAAAACTGAGATAATTTTGAAAAAGCCATTACTGTTTTGTCGCCTTTGTTGTATGTGCGCTCAATTTATTTTTATCAACTATGGCCATGATTTTGACATTATGTGCATTCTTTTATGCGGATCTAATATTTTCACTGAAGTTATATAGCATGCTTAGTCTTTAGTACTTGCTAAGGGATATCACAAATGATTCCAGTGCTTATGCAACAGAAACAGTGATGGATTTCTGTAGTTGTTAAGATAGTAAGAAAAATGACAAAGCTTTACATGTTTTGTAGGCAGGCAACACTAGTCATTATTAGAAAGAACCTAGCCTAGCATGTTGGCTAATAAAGAATGGATCTACTTAAAAAAAGGTGAAGGGCTGAATGCACACTAGTGGGACTTCAAATAAGAAGTCAAAAGAATTCATGACACACCATAATACAGAGATTAATAGACATTCTCTAGCTCCGTCTGTCCTCAGAATGCCTTAAGATGTACAGTGAGTTTAAATCTGGCTGAAAAAAACTATCCTTGTGTTTCGGTATGGGAACTTCGCCGTGAAAATCATAGTTTTGTTTACTGGGAGATTTTTGTGGTTTTTTTTTTCCGTTTTTCAAATTTGTGTCTGTATTATGCATTTTTACAAGAGAATGCATTTTAAGTACTGAAATGACCTTCTATGCTTGAGAATGTCTAGTTCCAGTTCTTGTTTTATGTATTGTACATCTTTTTTGTTGGGTCAAAAGTAAACCAAGTTTAGCCAACTGGAATTTTATTTGCTTACTGGAATCTGTAAAAACCACAAAGAAATTAATTTAGAGTAACATTTGGTGAACTAACTCAACCCTGAAATTTCTGCAGTTGTGTTAGCTGGAAGCTCTGCATATAATGCTTTAAGAGGCTTCAAAACTTGACATTAGCTTCACCCTTTCAAGTGCTCCTATGAACCATTTGATTTTTTCCTGTTTTTGTCTGAGAAATTTTTATAAAATGATTTGATTTTTTTTAGGCCTGTAAGCAAGTTCTGAGATACGATGTTCCATCAGTTGTCCCGTGTTGCAAGCTGTTTAGTGGTTGTTACTGTATCTGCATACAGCAACTGTCTGATTTATCTCTTAATCACATTACTTTGAAAATTACTCATTTTAAAATACACTCTGAATGATGATAATTTATGAAAAAGATGAAAATTCAGATAATTTTCATATAATATGTCCCAAAATCAATATATATTCGGAACTTTTTTCAGTATCACTTTTCATGACTGCAAGTCAAAACACATGAAATAAAGGAAAAAAATCACAAGAGAAAAGAGGAGTGCATGTCTACATCTGTGCATAACTGATCATGTCTGACAGAAGCATAGATGATGTTAAACTTCCCAAGAGCGGGATCTACTGACAGAGATGTGTGAAAAATAGAACAGTGTCTGCCTTATTTTCTCTGAGTGAGATGTGAAGGTACACCAGACTTTTGAGATGAAGGTTACATATTTTCCTAGCGTGCAAGTCATTCAAAGAGTTGCAGATAATTTTAAATGTACTGATAAACTTGCTTACCTTTTTATCATATTCTCTTTATGTTTCATTGAACTGTCCTGGAGCTATTTATACTCATTGTAAACAAATTGATATTGTTGCCCTTCTGAAAAGCTGGAGGTTGAAAAAAAAAAAAAGAAAAGTTAAATTTGCTTTCATTTAACATGCAGTGGTTTTTTTACCCATCTCCTCCATTTAAGTTGGAACAGAATCAAGTCTGATTTAAAGGGAATATATAATGGCATGACGCTCCAGGAACTCTTCCATCTCAGAAGAAGAATTAGTAATTTTTAAGACTGAGAGGCTACTCTGTGTAAGACAAAGCAGCTCAAAGTACAGATTCCACCATTTTAGGCTTCCCCTTGACTTTAGGCTAAAGTAAAATCAGTGAATTCAATTTTTAGAGAGCAAGGGTGAGACTGAGCTTGCTTCGTCTCTCTAGTGTACAGTATGAACGTCTACGTCTGAACTCGTCATCTAGATTTCAGCAGAGTGAAATTCTTTAGAGCAATTAATATCATCCTCAGGTAGGCATAGAAAATAAGTCAAGTGAATTGTGACATAGAAGTACCTCTTTCTCAACATGGATTACAGAAGGATCACAGCGACAAACTCAAATGGCAACTACTGCATTTTGAGGGTCTACATGTAGGGAAGATAGAGGTCTTTTTATTGACCTATCTATGAATGAACTGTATACTATATGTTTATTAAAAAGCATGTACACATTTTTCTGGATGTTAAAAATGTGAAGTCAGACTTTTAAAATAATATTGAAAACATTATCAATGTTAAATACTGTAACCACTATCTAAATATCTAAACCACTATCAAAATATTCAATCTTGGAAAAAAAAAAAAAACCCACACTATCAAAATATCCAATCTTGGGAAAAAAAAAAAAAACCTGAACTTTTTCTAAAGCATTTGGAAGGGTTTTTGTGTCAGTAGTTCAACTGTTAGATAGTTTTCTGCCATATTTTGATTTAGGCAATTTTTATTGCTATATGTCTTTTTCTGCCTCTCAAACACAAAACTTGTTCCTTCCTCATTTCATTACCTGAAATTGCAGTCATTTTTTCTTTTGTTCAGAATAATTCATTTAGAAAAGCATTATCTGAAGAACAGTTGTATTTGCAGAAGTATTAGTGTTTCAGTGGGTAACTGGAAATTTTATTTTATGGTGGATTATTTTAGACAAAGAGTAGAAGTTTTACAGCAGCTATATTGATGAAATTTCTGTGAAATATATACAGTTGCTTTTCACCAAAGGACTCACTGCAGCTTTGAAATGCTCTCCAGGCTTGGGGCAGTAGGCAGCAACTTGGCTTCAGAAGAAACCTGAGGTTCAAACCCCATTAGTCACTGTGAAGTTAGAAATTGTATGTTTAAACATAGAACAGGCTGTATGTTCCATTTTCTAAGCTCTGCTAGAGGAAAGGAAGACTATGTCATGTGGTTGAAGTAGTTTGAAAATGATTAACACCTTAGGTTGCCTCAGTCAGAGATGATCAAAGTCTTAACATCTCAGACAGTGCCACCACTAATGCTTCCCTTCAAATAAATGTATTTTGTGGCAGAATAAGTCAAAGAGATAGCCTTCTTTCTTGTTGTCTGCAAGTGTTCTTCCTTTCTGTACAGCTTGTGGGAAGAATTAAGAGTTTTACCCTACTTGCTCCCTCCTAATACTCTATGAATTCATGAAAAACATTGTGTAAGTACAGCATTGAGTGCTTTAAGCTCAAAAAAAAAAAAAAAAAAGTAAGCATGCATAGCAACCAAGTCATCAAAGTTGACAGGCCTAAGCTGTGCTGTTGAATGCTTTTGGTAAGTTCTGCTCAGTGGTTTCCTTTGGCTGAAGTCATTCATCTGTGTGTGTCACTGCCTCTGAGTGTGTATGTGTAGTACGAACCTCTACCACGATACTATCTGTCCTGCTGTGTAATAGGGTATTTTGTCTGTTTCCAAAACTGTAAGTATTAGAGAAATTATAAATTGCTATTTAAGTTACTTTATTCTTTTAAAGTATAGAAGTATACTTTACTACATACTGTATACTTTAGTAAAGTATAGACCTTTCTAACTGTTAGCATTAGTGGTTCTGAAAGTTGATTGACTTAACAGAGACAGGTTTAAAGCTGTGAATATTTGAAGATCATAGAATCATAGAATCATGGAAAGGTCTGGGTTGGAAGGGACCCCAAGGATCATAGAGTTCCAACCCCCCTGCCACAGGCAGAGACACCAACCTTCAGGCCTGGACCTACACAAGGTTGCCCAGGCCCCCCCCCAGCCTGGCCTTGAACACCTCCAGGCATGGGGCATCCACCACCTCTCTGGGCAGCCTGTTCCAGCACCTCACCACTCTCTCTGTAAATAAAAGATATCTGAAGATATTTGAGAGAGTAAAGCCAGTAGTGGAAAGTCTGTAGATCTATGCCTTTGAGGGGGATGCGTAGATGAACAGAAAAATTGAAGGTGGTGAATGGAGAATCTCTTTACTAGTTTTTGCTCACAGCATCTTTTTCAAGATGTTACGTTTGAGATACTACTTTTATGAAATTGCTGTTCTTGTGCACTGAATGTTGTGCTATGTTTGAAGTCCCTACAGGGACTTCAGTTTAATAACTGCACTGTAGATCTTGTTCAATTCGTTATAACTAAATTCATTCAGATATTTGGGACTTGCTTTCGGTGGTTACTGTGCTCAATTCTGACTCATGCATATGGAATTCAGAGGTTTAAATAGTTCATATGTCTGTACTTTGTAGAACATGTTTGTAGCCTAAGAGGATACAGTTTAATGTTCTTTGGGACTTTCTGGGCCCCTTGTGTTTCTTACTGTCTTTGCTTGTTAAGATTTCTCCGGAGATAGGCAGCTTCCTCTTAGAGAGTGTGGTAATTGTTGACATTCCATAGGTAGGCGTGATGAAACCTTTAGCACTGTGTAGCGTACTACGTTACACTGTCACCTGACAAAGAAGTATTCGTTGCAGATGATGTGTATCATCACAGCCTCACTTCTATTTTAAAATTCAAGCAATTATCAGTACCCCAAACCTAACTTTTGAATGTTTGAAATAACAGAAGAGGGAAAGCTGTCCAGAAGTTCAGAATAAAAATGAATTGACGTCTTCCATGTTTGGTAATGAGGATTGCAACTTGGGCTCTAAGCTTCTTCTGCCTCTTATGAGTCATTGGTACCAAAGTTGTTCCTCAATCTGTTTAACTACTGTGGTTTTTGGAAGATGGAGAAAGAGGTCATTTGTCTTTTCAAGACTGTTTTGGATGTTTCCAGGCACTCTGCTTGAAGCTTGTTATTTTAGCAGTAATGATAATCATATAACATGCTTCCATGGAGAGCACTTACCACATCATGTTGCATAAGTGCACAAACATGGCAACTGCATGTGCCTATGTATTGTGAAGTGACATGCAGCAGCATTTGTTTCATTTCCAATTTAATACAGCTTACCATTTCTGCATAATGCCATAATACCATTTCTGCAGCTGCAAACAAATACTTGGGTGAGTTTAAATAATTTTTGACAGCGAAAAAAAGATCAATATAAAGAAGGGTTTTTTTGGAATGAAACAGATTTTACTAATTGTGACATGAATTGATACTTCATCCAATCTACTACAAACAGATTTAGTGTGATTCAGTTAGGACTTAGCTACTCAGACATTAACGTATTGCAACTATGTAGTAGTTGCAACATAATTTGACATTAGACATTACTCTTCAAAGAGTCAAATCAAACGGAATTTTCTTATTCCTTGGAAAATTAACCATCTCTAAAGACAGTTTTACTTAGTGGCAAACTAACTTTACCCCATTAGCCCACTTACCTAAAGTCTAAGTTCAGAATCCCCTGTTTATGTGTATTGACATAAAGCAGATAGTTCATCTAGCTACTAAAAAATGATCTTTCATTACCACTGTCTCCTTTCTTGTTTTGAATCTCCCCACTATTATCAGTGAAACTCCATCATTTTATAAGTAATAAGTGATACTGAGTGAATCTTGTTTACTAGTAATATATAATGAAGAATTAATGTCACTATGTAGTTTGATTTCCTGTTTAATTTCCATTTAGCTAAAGCTCCAGCAGTCTATGGATGGAAAAAATGGCTGTGAAGAGAGACAAGAAAAGGTGGCCGAGGTAGAGGTGCCCATGATTTGGCACTTCCCCAAAGCACATTAAAAAAAAAAAAGCCTCTCATCCAAGATGCATCTAGTCAGCCTTAGGCTCTTTAAGCTACAAAGGAAGTTTAAGGCCATATTATTTTTTTTTATTATTATTTTCACCATGAATTTAGGATCATAAGTTAGTTTTTGTTCAGAATCTAGTACTTGGAAAAAATGGAGTCCCGAGTTATTCTAAATTATGTCTTTTTGCAGCTGACTATGGTGGCATGGAAAAATAATTAAATACAGATGAAATGACTGTTCTAATGAGATATATGATTCTAGGTGTTTTGGGTTCATGTGAGTGTATGGAGATGGCTTCAACTGGTATTTTTAATTTTAGTTAAGATGGCCACTCTGTGAGTAATGACTTTGTATGTACTGTAATTGCACCTGTGTAAATGGATTCCTTCAAAAGGGAAACAGGATTAGATAATCCCTGAATAAGTTTCTAGTTTTGCATATATTTTGGAAAATTTGAGGATTGCATTAGGATTTGATGTGAATTTTAACAGAAATAAGTATCAAAGCAATGTGTGGCATTGATAACCAAGCAGTCCGATCTGTTTCTCAGATTCCAGCTCTTTAATTATTTAAAGCGTGTAGAGTTTTTGCAAGGAAATGGTCATGTTTTGGTGAGGTTACAGGAACTCCCGTGAAATGGACTTTCAATCCTAACTTGTTTTAATAAAGATTTTATCTGAAAATTTCATAGGTGTTTGAACCAGCTCCAGCATTTAAATCTCACTGGCACTGGATTGGCATCCACAGGAGGGGTTTTGTGCTTCAGCAGGTATTATCAGGCCAGAACTTCTGTCTTGCAGACATTCATGAGCTAATGAAAAGGAAGGAAGAAAGTGTTATATCTACACAGATTTGAAAATAATTAACAGGAATAGAAAAAGGGAAAGCTTTTTTTTTTTTAATATTAGCAGTTGAGGTGACTGCATATCCTAGGTCTAGTGCCTTTATGTATAAACATGAAAAGATGATCTGTTTTGCTTTGTTGCTCTATTGGGGTGGTTCTCTTTCCCATATACTTAATGCTATGTTTACTCTCCCCAGCCGCCTTCCCTCATATTTACAGAAAAGTGGGAGAGAAAGAGAGGCAGATAAATTTAACAGTTAAGTAGGCCGAAGAGACACAAAGCAAAATAACTATTTATTTACAAACCTTTTTTTGTAACCACAAATACCTACAGATTTCTTATTCATCTTTTTCTAGGTTCATACCCTCTATAAGAAGTTGAACCTCTCCTCTCTTACGTCTTCAGAAGCAAAAGCTTTGTATCTGATATGTTTTTTTTAAGCTTTGCTGTAATCAAGGAGGTAGGTAGGCTGATAGTGTGAGTAGGATGATCCCTCTTCCCCAAATATCCAAGAAAGGCTGAATAAGGCTTTTCCTCAATCCAAAAATCATAGCAAAGCTTCTATTTTGAGATGTACATTTAACCGTCAAAGTGAAAATGTTGATGAATATAAAGGGGGAATTTGAAAAAAAAACAACCCAGAATAATATTAAATGACTCTCTTTTTATTCCATTGCCTTCATTCCACTGAATTCAAACAGCATTTGATCTGTGGTGATGTAAAATGTAAAAATTCTAAGAGATTTGGGAAGGCGATCTAGTTTAGGCAAAGTCCAGTATTAAGTTTGGAGTCATGTTTGGTCTAGGACACATTTGCTTATCTTTTTGGAATGCAGATTTTCAGATGAGCTATTGTCACTGGGATAGGTACTTTGTAGTAGAGTTATCATGAAAGCACTGTAATAGGTTGATTTGTCCTAGATTTATACTTTAAGACTCAGATGAAATTAATACAGTTTATTTTAACAACTATAAAGATTTGGAGGTTACAGACTAAAAGCGCTTCTATAGTCATTTATTACTGTGTAGTCATTTATAGCTGTTTATCTCAAAATCTCTTGCAGAATTAAATTTAGAAATATTTTGAGTAGATTTCACATAAATAAGAAAGTCACTTGTAAGATCTGTTGAGAATTTTATGAAGTGAACCCCATCTGACCCTGTAGCCAAGAAGCTGCTCCATAGATTTTTTTTTTTTTTTTTTTTGGACTGAGTTTAAAGAAGTCGCAACTACGTTCTGACTGCCTTTCATTTCAGCACAAATGTACTGAGGTAGTCGGTTGCCTTACAAAGCTTTAAATAGAAAAACTGAACAGGTGGTTTGGGTTCAGGAAATAAAATAAGCTATATTATTGTAGACAGGGAAAATTCTTTTCTCATTACACACTACTTGGATTGAATTAAGCAGACAGCTCATGCTGAGAAATTTGAAACTCAGAGAATGCAACAGTTAAAAAGACATACAATAAATGCGGTAGTAATTCAGGGATGGACCTAACCAGTCTACAGTAGAGCAGCTAACTCAAAATAAGCAAACCAAAATAACAGAAAAACCAACCAACCAAACCTGTTATCTCTGACAATGGAAATCTATTTTATAAACCAAGCATAATGATGACTTCATTTCTCTGATTAAAGTTAGTCATCTGTTTATTTTTCCAGGGTTAGTTAACTTTATTCGCATGGGATTATGTTAGCAATTATGTTTAGAATGAAGTCTCTCTTCATTTTTAAACAGATTTGGGGGAGGAGAGAAAAGAAAAAAATATTTGTTTGCCACTCAGTAATCCAGTCCAAATGTTCAACAGTTCCTTTGTGGTGAGAGGCAGCATATGATTTTTAAGCTAGAGTTGGTGCTGAACGCATTTGAACAATAAAACCTTAGATCGCTAATATCTGAAGTATTTATTTTTAATTTGCTACCTTCTCCTCCAAGATTCTTTGGTTTATATTGCATGTATTTAAAGGCCCCAATACTTCTTATATTGAAATTAAAAAAATCTCTGTTAACTTCATCTGGGAAGTATCACTAGAAAGTGTTACATGTACTCTCTAAGAAGTTCAGAAACATTTTGTGTTGGATTTTTATTGTTTCATAGCTTATCATCCTTTTATTTGTTAAACATAACATTTCTTGGAGAAAATGGCAACTTTATTTTGCTATTTTTATGATTTTTTTTAACTAGGTAATTAACAATACAAAATAAGGCAATAAATTTAGAGAAAGCATTAAGAGTAATTTTAGACAGTGCTGATACATTCATGTATTTTAATTTAGAAACTCCCAGACATGAGTGAGTGTTATGCATTAAATTCAGCACCTGATCACATGCACGTTGGAAGGTATCCAGAGACTGGGTGAGCAAAGACTGCTACTTCCTAGTTGTGCCACTGAAATTAAGATTAACTCCCTAGAGAAGACAATTGAATTAACACAGCGTGTTTTATGTGCAACAAAAACAAACTTACCTGTGCCACTACTTTGCCTACAACTTTCAGAAGTGCAGTTGGGTACACACTACAGTGGCTGTGAATAAGCTGATTTTTCACATTAAACATTTGTTGTCTCTTCTTAATTATATTTTAATGTTAAATTTTAATGGTTTAATTATGTGCACATTACCATTACACTCTAAGAAATATTCTGACTTAATACTGATGGCTGTTTTAAATGATAGATTTATAATTTGGTTTTTTTTTCATTGCTTAGTTTTTTTATTAAGTTCAGCTAAGCAAATTAGTGATGTTAAACAGAAAAAACAAAACCTGAAAATACTAATCATTTTATTTTAACTCCGATGTGTGCATTATGCATTTATATAAAGAAAACATTCATGCCATATCATTAGCAAACAAATAATAATCAGTCAGACATGAAGTATTATTAAAAGACAAGAAGATTTTATGATGAAGACAGGAGAAATAATAGAAATTTGCAGAAGGGCTGTTGTTGTATCTTGTAAGGAATAGCTAGAAAATTAGATTAATCAAGGAGCAGACATTTGGAAGAAAGTTTGTGTGAATGCCTGACAGTCTTGCTCTAAAAAATTCAAATGTTGGCAGGGTAGCATGCAGCTCCAAGGGAAATGTGCTCCTTTCATACTTGAGTAATTGATGAATTGTATGCAATATGCAAATGAGAATCCATAAATCTTATGAATGACAGCTTAATTTATGTGAGCCTTAATGAATGCAGGATTAGATTTTAATTAAATATCCTCAAAGGCACCCTGAGTAGTAGGTTTTTTTAGGCCTTGTTTTTTTGAAGACTTGTTTCACATGCAGTGCGTTTTATGAAAGAAGAAAATCAGGCAAAGAACGTAGTAGAAATGTTCTTATGTTTTAATGATAAGCATTGTTCTGTTTTGTGAAGCAAACAGTACTTCAGCTGATAATAAGCATTTAACAAAATATCTACAGATCTTTTTTGTACTTCCTACACAATTTCCCAAATTTGATTACCTTTAATTGCTGCTGGCTTCTGATATTGTATGCTATTTTTAATTACAGGAAAAGTTATTAAAACTTTTCCAAAAATAAACAGTATCTGCAGAAGAGTTCATTAAACTTTGATTGGCTATATGAATGTTTTAAATGCTAAATCTAATTCCACTAAAGTAAGGTGTTCACACCCCATTTTGAAAATTGCATCTCTAGACAATACATAATGAGATAAAATGATAAATAACATAGAAGGCTGTAAATAACATTTAGTAAGCAGAATTCTAAGATAAAAGTGTTCTGTAACAGTGCTTGCTATTCTCAGCTGTCTTTGGAGTAAGGGGACTGATCCTGTTCCTCTCACACCTATTTTAAATTAGCCACTAAGAATGTGGCTAGAATGTGCTTGAGTTGGGAGAGAAAGTTGAGCAAACTTCGGAAATGCAGGCCTTGAAGTTGCACAAGATGGTGTTCTTCAGCCTTATTTCAGTGATTGAGTTTGTCTGTATGACTTGATAGTGTTTACATGGCTGAACAGCCAGTCCCTTCAGGTAATTTTCTACTGTCCTGTATGTGATTCTTGCCTTTTGATAAGAGTAAAGCCAAGGGCCTCCATTTATTGGCCATATCTGATTTTTTTTTTTTTGGTGGTGTTTACAGCTGTCAGCTGAGAAAATGGTTGTCTTTTTTTTTTTTTTTTTTTTTTTCTTTTTAAATCTCTTTCAGTTGACGATTGTAATTTTCGCTGTGAAATTCAACAACTTCATAAAATCCAGAAACTCATTATTTTTCCTTCTAACTACAACAGTTTATCAGTAACTCATTTTCCAACTTTGAATGGTCAAGATTCTTCCTCCCCAGTATCTCACGGGTGCTGCTCTTCAAGGCTTTTGTCCATGCTCTGGCTGTGGTAATGGCAACTGGGGTGATCTTGCTGTTTCTTTTAGCTGAATTCGTAGCAAGGACATGGAAAAGGGCAAGGAAGAATTAGTCTTTTTTTTGGTTAATAAGCAGGTATAAAGGAGTCCTGCACATCCTCTCATCTCTGAGATAGACCAATTCAGCTGTTTGCAGGTGTGGAGAACCTCTGGGAGACATGGACTTTGCCACAGTGCAGCAGTGCTTACCTCCTCTGGATGCTCCTGCATAGCTGGGAGCATAAATAAAAAACTATACAACAATGTCAGTAGAAGAAGGTGTAGGACAGATTGACAAGATGAGTCCCAAGGGCTCAATGGCATTCTGGTTTAAAGGGAAGTCAGGTATGAAATAGCTGAACAGCTAATGCAAAGATGTAACCTTCTGCTTAAATCTCTGTTCGTGTCGATGCAACGGGAGTAAATACAATGCTGAAAAAGGGTCCTAGAGGATGTTCAGAGAACTACAGGCCAGGAAGTCTGGATCTATACTTCGCAAATAAGTAGAAAGAATAATGGGCAATAGGTAAATACGATATACTGAGGAGGAGTCAATGCTGCTTCTGTAGATGGCAATTCTACAAAGATAATGAATATGCGAGAAAAGGCTATCCTTTTGATAAAAGTTGCTTAGGTTCTCAAAAAGCTTTTAGCAAGGTTTCTCAGAAAATTATGCTGGCATGGGTAATTTGGAAAATATCTAGTCAAAATGTAGGAAACTAACCAAGTTTTATTTGTTGTGTTTGTTAGTTGAGAAAGGTCTCACGGTGTTCTGTGATAAGGCCTACGTTTTTCAGTATCTTCATAAACAATATAGTAACAAAAGGAAGTAATAGCTCATTAAAAATTAAACGGTAGAAATTTTCTGACTAGAAAAAAGATGTCTGGAGCTGAGGAGCAGCGAGAGCGAGGGGGGAAGGGTAAGATAGAGGTCTGCAAAATTGGGAGTGGAGTAAGAAGGTCAGAAGGGAGCATTTTTCTATGTAAGAGAACTAGAGGTCATCAAATGAAACTAATGGATGGTAGAGTTAACAGCAAAAAAAGTCATTGCTTCACACAATTCATACGTAAGTTGCCAGAGACACTTCCACAGGAGATTGTAGGTGCCAAAAATTGATAGAGGTTCAGAAAATTATAATTAGGTAAGAAAAATCCATCAAAGACAGTAGAAGACCACTGCACAAGGTTCAGGAAATCTCTGGGATGCAAATTACTGGAGGCTGAGAATGTATTCTGATACTGTATTAGTATATGGTTTTCCTTTTCTTTAAATCTTCCATAGGCAGCTGGTACTGGTCATCATCAGAGACAGGATACCTGGGTAGATAGGTCTTTGGTTTCACCCAGGATAGTTGTTCTTTGGTTACCATGGTATGTGTTGCAGCCCTTGCATATCCCTCGAGAGATGCATAGGATATAAAGAGAAAGCATAGAACATTTGTAATTGAGCATGCACTCTCAAAATTATAACAAACAGATTAATTGTCTTTTTTTTTTTCTTTTAAAAAATGGGGAAAAGAAAAGAGAAAGTGGGACTGGTGTGAAGAACAGCATATTTGGAAAAGAATGTATTTGTTGACCACTGTCCAAATATAGATGATTGCTGTCTGTAATGATCAAGACACAGTTAACAGGTGTGGCAAATACTGAAGTAGGAAGTTTGAATGGATATTTGATACCAAATTTGAGTGTGGATGACATGTAGTTTTGGACAGTTGAAGAAAAATAAAGGGACGAGCAAGAGGTAAAAGTGATTTTAGTTTCTATTCTCTCATTCCCCTCTACTGACATGTACCCTAGATACGCATCCTTTTCAGAACTGTAAGTAATTTGCAGCACTTTTATGTTTTAAAGACAGGTGTCAGAAGACATCTTTTTTCAATTATTTTATCTGAATGCTGACATTTTCTTTTCACAAACTTCAAATGGTGACTGTGTCAACAAAAGGGTGTATGAGTCCCTTCAGCTCCATGAAGAACTTAAATAAGCAGCTCCAGTAATGCCCCCATGTGTGGTAATAGTTTATTAGTTAATGAACTAGCAAAAATGGGGGAGGGAAGATGATCTTTTTTCTATGAGCATAGCTTTTTACAGGAAGTACGTTTAAGTCAGCAATGTCAGCATTACACAGCTTGTACGAGCTATTTCAGACATGGCTTTGTGTTTACGATACAGACTTTTATAATGTCAGGCTGGGCTTTACAAATGAGTTTTGAATGATTGCTTACTGTTATTTGCCTAGAGGCTCCATTCTGGCTAGTGACTTCCATTTGTGAAATACAAGTGATAGACAGAAATGGGGAAAAAAAAGAAAGTCCCAACTTCTATATTGAGTTAGTTAACGTAGACTTAGATTGGTTTTATTAATGGATGCATATAAAATAACCTCTGTAGAGAAGGAAGCAAATAAGGTAGCCCAGCCACTAAAAGCTCTAATTTCTTCCTATTTGAAGATTTATATCTATATATCTATATACATACATATATATAGTTTCATATATATTTATCCATTGGTCTATCTATCTTCCTGTATTTCTTCCTATGGAAATTGTAGAAAGTCATACAAGAACTTTGAAGCCTGTGGTTAGAATATGTACATATATGGCACATTTATTCTTTGATTCTATATTTATTTACCTGTTCTTTTTATGGTAAATATGAACACTAATTTTGATCTTAAAATGGGTGGATGAAGGTGAAAGAAAAGGGAGTCTTTGAATTCACAATTACTAGATCCAAATAGAGTTCCACAAGATAAAATGTCTCTGTAGTCATATTTAACAAACTGTAATTCACAGTTCTGTTGTATGCTACAATTTGCATCAGATTCACTGGCTACAATGCATATTTTTTTCCAAACTGCATGAAGTTTATAACAAAGAAATTGTTTAAGTGGAAATATGCATGGATTCTCTGCAAAGCGTGAATTTCATGTTGTGAGAGGAATCAGGCCCAATATATCTGCTGTAATTGTGAGAGGTAATTATAAGATCTCCTTGAAAAGGGCGTTTTTACAGATCTCGATTTGGCTTTCAGCATTTATGAATTTGAATTGACATCCTCAGCACAGTGCCAATTCCGCATGACTAGATTCATTCCACAAACGGCGTTTAAATGGCTGTGTATATACTGCTAAACTCACCGGGGCAGGGTTTTGTGCAAACATCAAATTGTTAACCTGGTGTAGTTTTGGAAAGAAGGCTGTGTTGTGCCATTTGGCATCCTGAGCAGAGAAAGAAAATGGTCCAGTTTATTTACCTGTATAGAGAAAGCCAGATCATTTTAGATTCAGGTAAGCTTTTAGCCAACTGGATCTGGGGGAGAAGAATTGCCACCCTGGTTTGCATGCAGTGAGGAACCACTCATTTTTCCAGTCTCATGGGAGCAGAATCATTCTGCTGCAGCTGTCCTTGGCTGTGGAGGGAGCAGGAAGATCTCCCTGCTTGAATCCCTCAGCCTGTAGATCACAGGGTCTGGGCCTATTTACCACCTGCCTGAATTTACACTATAAAGAGAACTTTCAGCTCACTCCTTCTGATGCATTTTCTCTCCAAATCCACCCTTCTCCCAGTCAAAAGAAACATAACTACTTTTTATTTATTTATTTATTTTTTTTTCCAGGCAGGGATTAACCTTCCACCTTGTTAGTTGAGAGTTTACTATTTTCACAGAGAGGAAGCCTGAGAACTAGCTGAAGTAATTCAGCAGCCAGCACGAGTGTGCTCTTGTAGTGAAGATGGCTACCTTATACTGGGATAGCAAGCGTGTAGCCAGTATGTCAAGAAAACTAATTGTCGTCCTCTCTTCTTCATCACTGACAAGACTGTGTCTGGAGTACTGAGTCCAGTTGTGGGCTCCCTGGTACAAGAGAGATGTGCGTGTAGTGGAGTGTGTGTGGCAGAGGCCACCAGGGTGGTGGAGGGCTGGAGCATATGGCCTGTGCCGGTGGACTGTGGGATCTGGTGCTCTTCAGTGTTAAGATCAGAAGGCAAAGGGAGGATTTTGTTGAGGTCTTCAGCTACCTAAAGGGGGGATATAGAGAAGACAGAACCTGACTCAGGAGAGTGCTGCAAAAACAAAAGGGGCCAACGTCCCATGTTGCAAGAAGGAAAATTCTGTCTAGATAGAAGGGAAAATAAAGTCACCATGACAGTCATTAAACCCTGGAACAGATTGCCCAGAGCAGCTGTGGGTTCTCTAACCTTGGGGATAATGAAAGCTCAAGGCCCTGAGTAGCCTGTTCTTGTTGATTTTGCCCTGAACAGGGGTTGGACTAGATGATCTCCAGAGGTCCCTTTCAAGCTGAAATACTCAATGATTCTGAGTTAGGACTACATCTACCTTGTGCCTATTGTATTTGTCTTTCATTATAACCACAGTATTTACAGCTAATTTCTGTTCAGATTCACTTTTGATTCTACTTCTCTGCTCTAATTATACAAAAGTTAATTTTGGTAAGTTTTAAGTGTAATGCAGTATTCCATAATGGGTGGAGTTAGAAAGTCCATACTCCTTTAGCCACCTTGTCAGTCCATCTAGTTTCAGCTTTGTGTGTAACAAATAATGTTACATCAAGAAAAAATTAAATGGTTTTGTTGAACTTTGCAATTTTTTAATGTGCCTAGCTTTTAAATGGGGAACAATAAGCAATGATATTCAATGGAAGATATTATTCTAAAAGTTTGGAATATTTGTCTTGATTTGCGTACATATCTGATTACTTTTGCTCTAGGCCTCAGTATGTTCACTAAAGAGGCAAGTGCTACTGAGTTCTTTGATTTAGCATTTGATTGTGCCCTGATGGGATTGCAAACATGGAATGAGTTCTTGCATACAACAATAATATTGACAGCGCACAACATATGTATTGCATGGAAAGGATTTTGAAAAGTTATTGTAGGTGATACTATCTGTGTTAAAGTGTCATAAGCCACCTAATAATCTGATCACAGCTGACATGGGAGATGCTTTTATAATATTTACAAAACCATAATAAGGTGGATTAATAAGGCAATTACATTTTAAGCATCTAACTGAAATCTATCTGAATAATTGTTAGCAATGATGATCTATTAAAGGAGACTCAGTGGAAATCATAGAAGAATCTTGAAATTAAAAGAAGTGTGAAGGTATTATAACAATTTTGGAAGGTATTATAGCAATTTTGGACAAGTCTTTGCAGTGATTATTGTTTTCGAAGATAAGTCATAGTGCCCCATATCTTTACATATTTAAGAATTTTAGTTTAGGAAAAAATGAAGCAGGTGACTTAAGTCATATTTGATTTATGCTATCAGTATGCATTTCAGTGGATAACCGTGTTTGTATACATCTTTTGTAAAATAATGTTGGTTGATTTGTTTCCTTTGTTTTTTGAAAAGATACACTGATAGTAGAATTGGGCTTTCATTCTCCTAGTTATCTGTGCTGTGTTGCTTGAATGTACTTCTAGTGCCAGTGTCTACTCAGTACTATTTTATTTTGTTATTTAATGCTAGGTGAGTATTTTCAACTAGTGTTTGTATTGGAAACCCCACCATTATATTACTTGATGGTCAAAATTGAGTCTCAAGCAGTGTTGGACGCACTGAAGGAACCTGAATAAACCTAATTACTGTTAGGTATGTAGTCACCTCATCCCAAATGCGTACCAAGTTACATTACTTTTCATGATCCCTCTCTTCTTCCTTCACTCCTCTCCAAGCTCCAGCAGCACGTGTGTGATAAAGATGAAGGAAAGGCTGTCCTTCGGTAACTAAGAAGTTCCCTTATTACAAACACATCATATCTTATGCCATAGTTATAGCCTTCCAGCTCTAGACCTTATTGGTATGTAGAATATTCCACGAACTGGTGCAAAATGTAATCAGAACAAATAGAATCCAAACATATATATATAAAAATCAGCTAGTGATCCTGATTTTTTTTTCCATTTAAAACAATATAAATGAGCTGTAATTATGTCAAGCACAAATAAATAAAATTCATATTGCAGAAGTGGATCCAAATAACAAAATCAAAGAAATTGGTCTTGCAAAAACGGTCTGGAAATTCTGCTTTTCAGTTGTTACATAGGTAACAATTTCAGGTGCTGGCTAAAAGGGAGAGCAGCGCTTTCAGCGTGGTCAGTTGCTGCGTAAAATGGAAGGGTTTGTGAAGGTCTGATTGGTGGCTTTGTTTTCAGTAACTCTGACAAACAGCACATATGCAGAAGTGTTAGGTCAGAAGCTTTGAAGCATTTGTTGAATAATCAAATTGTAGTAATTATACATGCAATTTGGTGTTTTAACGGCTCTTGACTTGCCTACATCATATAGGACTTGATTGGCGCCAGGTAGGCTTGGCAACAACTCTGAAAGGTATGAATCATGGGAATAGTTGGCAGATCCCAGAGATACTACTGCATATCTGAGAAGAAAAAAGTTCTTGACCTCTTTCAAACAAAGCAGTGGGAATGTAAAGATCAAAAGTTATAACAGTTCCAGCCCCTTTGCTACCCAGTTTTGATATATTTTCAATTTTGTGACATCATGCATTCCCTACTTGTTCAATGACCATCTAAATTGAAAGTAAAGATTATTAAAAAGTCAGAATAATTACTGGCATTGCTGAGGTAACTGTTGTCTTGTGATGTCATGTTGGATTGTATTAGCCATTGTGGATATCTCTAGCCGGTACAATGTAACAATTTTGTTTTGGGATTCGCTTTAAATGGAAGATTTATAACTTCATTTTAGAGCAGACTGATGTACAGAGGCTGGAAGCTACTAAGCAACTGCCATTGACAAAAGACAGAAAATTTTTTTCTCACCATGCTGCTGCTGCTGTAGGCAATATAGGGATACCTGCTATGATTCATTTAGAAAATGTTATGAAACATAACCTTAGAAGATCTATTCACAGATACCTACGAATGAAGTTGGGACATGAAAAAATATTTCAGTCTTCTTGTAACTGTTGTTTCAAAGCAAATGAAACAATAATTGGGCAAAAGAGTTTTAAAATAAATCTATATCCAGAGCACTTGAATACAAAATTGAAATGTAGTACTGCTTACCTCATGTGTTTCTAATTCATGTTTACTAATTCCTCGTGCCCTAATATTGGGACAGAAGCTTCCTTGAACGTACTGCCATGTTAATTAACTCATTAAGAATTTGATATGAGATTTCTGCAGTGTTCTTTTACAGTCATTGCCTCACAACCAGCGATGGAAATACAATGTAGTAGAAAGACTTATTTCTAAAATTTTATATCCACTGGACAGAGTGTGGTCAACCAGGTTTTATGTAAAATTTTGGATACAAATTGTTACTCTGTGAAGAAAGATCTTGAATTCAGAGTTTTGGAAAAACGCATTTATTACCTGAATGAATACAAAAAATATTTACCTTTGTAGTCCTACGGTACTGAGGCTTCAATAGACTAAAGAAGGATTTTTTTTTTATATTACCTTCTGATACTCAGTTTGTATTGTTGCATCATGGCTGCTTCAATTTACCTCTATCCATATTAATTTCTTAAATTTTCATATGAGCAGAAGAAAATACCTATTAAATATCCTTTAGGTTAGGTGCAAATTTATGATGATTGAATTGAAACATTAAAAAAGCGCCATCCTATGCAAACCTGTATGAAGATATTATGCCCTCAGTTTTTGAATAGAAACCCCTTTGGTTAATGGGGAGCTTTACTTTAGAATTACTGGTATAATATAGTGCACTCAGGTCCACTTAATCGATTTGGCCATGACAACTGAACTTTTTTTTTTCATGAATTTTCTTTATTGTTTTGAAAAATGTATGAAGAATGCATTTGGTGCTTTGCATATGTGGTGCTTTCTATATATACTACAAAATGCTGACAAAGGTAATGATGAATTTGCTTCTGGCATTGAAGGGCTGTATCTTGAGGTGACTTTTCTTCTTTGGTTCTTTATTCAGATAATGCCATTAGTATTGTTTGTTACAATCTAGGGTATTTATAACAGGAAACATCTGTGGAGCAGTAATAAAGAATAGTTTTCATAAAGCACTTTTACATTATCCTTCTACCAGTATCTGATAACAGTCACATTTATCTGGATGTAGGAGCGTTCTGACAGGTGTAAGGGATAACTGATTGATATAAACTCACTACTGCATGAAAATGAACCTTTTGATAAAGACATCTTAGTTAGAACTGATAAGTAAAGTACAGAGAACATAACTGTCTGCTATTATGTATCATTTTATTACCTTTATGTTGATCTTGATCTTTTAAATGGATAGTAAAGCATTGACAAAAGATGACTGAATATAGACATTTGTATAATGTACCTTTAGTAGGAGCATAATCTTTAGATCAAGGACAAGTTAACAGGCAAAGGGCTCATAATTCATTAAAATAGAGACACTATCTAGTTCATAACATGGAAAACTTAAACAATGCAGTGTTCTAAGGATTCAAAATTAATACTTTTTCTATTTCTTTAAAATATAACTATTTAGATTTTGATGGATTGAGAGGCAGGTGAAAGCATTGGCTAAAAATTAAAAATAGTTAAGAAATTTATTTCATGTTTTATCAGTTCCCAGAGCTTTTATGGACATACCCATGTTAATATCTCTCTGATATTAAGTTTTGAGCAGATGGATGCCATGAAAATTATTACTTCATTTAATAAAATAGAAATAAAAGTGTTTCTCCACTTATTTTCTGTGAACATGTTCTGACTCTAAGTATTATTAATACAGTATTCTGGTATTTTAAAGAAGAAAATAAATGGAAATCTATAATAATCTGAAATCTTATAGAATCTGGAGACCATTGTCTTGATTATGGAATAGCATCTTACATCAGCATGTTGCAGAAGTATTGGAATAAACATCACGAACTTTACTATTTTGACATGCGTTGATTTAATTTCATATAGAAATAGGGTCAATAAAAATAGCTAAGAAAGTTCCAATTAACAGCAAAATATAATAGACAAAACCACAAAGAAAGTAGGTACGCACCCATAGTATTTTATCATATGTTAGATATTCAAAATATTTGTGGAAATGTGTGTAGACAAACAACATTAATTTTTGCTTATTTAGTTAAAAAATACAGGAAATCCAGTCCTGTATGCCTTAAGTAGTCTTTTTGGTATTGGTTTGTGATTTACTAAATAATCTTTCAATGAAACAAATGTGGGTTTTTTTGTGTCCAAGGTTCGAACTGTAACTGCTCAGTACTACTAAGGTAGAAAAGGGAATAATAGAATCCAAAAATTAGTAATAATTATGCTATTTCTTAACCACTATAGATAGTTTTTTCGACTTTCATTTATTTTGGAAAAAAGTAAACTCGGGAAGAAAAAAAATATATTTGCTATTGTAGATCTTTATGAACTTTATATCATTATTTTAAAATAGTAAAATTTCGATGTGTGAATGGATGTACATGTGAACGTTGTGTTTATTGTCAGCTCATCAGAACCTGCTAAATTGCATGAGCTGTGGTAATCCAGTTCTTTCATTTACTCTGTTTTTATTTTAAATAAAAATAAGAGGATAGTGGCTTTATGGAATGTACTCTTGGTCTGAGATTCACCCTTTCAACTGTACAGTGAAAGTGGCCTCTTAAATCACTGGTAGAACCTTGACATTTTATTTTTAATCAAAGAGATTTTCTGTCCTAAATTTAAAGGAATTTATGCACATGATTAAGCAATTTCTTGAATGAAGGCCTTCATTTTCACCAGGAGGATACTTCATATGAACAGTAGTCTGTGCTTTGTAATTAAAACACGTTATCAGATTTAGCTTAATTAATGTTAAAACAAAACAAATGCCTGATGCCTCCTTCAAGGACATTAAAAAAAATGCTTTCCTGCTATTCTTGATTTGTCATGTTGTGCCAATGTTGAAAATGAATGAATTGCCACAGTGACAGATTCTTTTACCTGAAATGTTGTTCTGCATATAGTTCTTGTCTGAAATGAGTTGTTCATATGCTGGAGAAGTCCATGTACACCTTGTATGCAAATTATTATCTTTTAATCTGTTTATGAATACAGCAAGGTTGAGGTAACAGAGGTCTGAAAAAATTAACATTGCATTATCTTTGCTTTTGTGGGGTTAAGTTTAAACTTCCAGTGCATGCCAATATTAATTCTGGTTAATTTTCTATATTTTTATGGCAACTGAAGTAGTAGGGGGTGCAGAGTTACCTCTTCAAAATATACAACCTCTGTCCAAGGTGTCAGTGTGTCAGTGAAGTTTTCACATTTAAGAAATGACTGTATGATCCACCTCACGTGACTCTTATCTCTTGTTCTCCAGAGGCCAGTAGTAAAATTTCGCTTGCATCAAATGGCAGGAGAACTATGTGACTGTTTATATAGGTGTTCAGCAATCTTTGAAACATATAAGCATATGCATAATTCACATTGTTTCTTCTTTGAGATCTCGATCCTTCTAATACTTATTTAGTATCTGTGTGTCATTTTAGTATTTATGTTCTGAGCCCAATAGCACTGGTAACATTTTTTTTTTTTTTAATCCAAGGGGGAATTACACTGATAATTCAGTTTTTCACATCGTAGAAAGTATCATCCCTGTTGGTGATACATGTAGACTCGATAAAGAGGCTGAGGTATAAGTAAACAGAACAACTCAATTTCTGTTGCACTTTAAATTGTGGTCCATTTAATTAAGGAATGAGACTTACCAGGTATGAGGATAAAGGAGTTTGACATACATAGCAGTTAATCTTGCATCTTCCATGAAAACTAAAATTTTCTTTAAAAATGAAAGTTTAAAACACAAACCAGAAAAAACCTAAACAAATCCAAATTAACTCTTTACTGGGGAGAATATTTTTGAATTTTCAAAATGGAATTCAGCTTTTTGGAAATAATTTATTGTAGAAAGACATATAAAATCCTCATTTGAAACAGTACTAATCCACAGCTCTGTAACAAATCATTAGACTACTGGCACATTTTAAAAGTGAAACTTAATAAGAAAAAAAATAAAAAGGAAGAACTTGTAAAAGTATAAATGAGAAGCAAACCAAAACCAAACCACACAGCTGACATTTTAGAATTGTTTAGTGGAATTACATCCTGGCACAGGATGATTGGAATAAATGAACCTCTCCTGACCATTGACTCTCAGTGTCTTAGAAACTGAATTCTGGAAGCATAACATGTATTAGCTTTGGTGCATTTTTTTGATATTTACAGGTCTTGGCAATATCTGAGAGACCTTGTTTTCATTTCTGGTCACCACCTCAGCAAACTAATCAATGAGGCATGAACTGCTATCTGCAGAGAAAGAAATGAAAAATAAACCAGAGATAATCCTTCAGTTAAAAGGTTATTCTGTGCGATAAAAGCTATTTTGTTAATTTATTTACTTACTGGTACAGAGAGATAAAGTGAGGGAACAATTAGGGAATTCTAGTTGAAAGGATTTAAAAGGGCAATGACGACTTAATATTTTAGGTTATTTGACTGACAATATAGTTATACAGATTTCTTAAACTAAAAAAATTAGTTTTCATTGAGTCAAAATTCTGTTTGGTTCAATTAGTAATTTCTGCTTTTTTATCGATCATATCTTCATGCTCACAAATATTAGTTTAAAACTGCATTTTATTTTCATATGGTAATTCAGTTAAACTATGATAAGAAGTTGTTTGTTTCTATATGGTATCTGCAGTAATATTTTTTTCTGTATTTCAGCCCTATTCTTCATATTTCCTGTTTTTCAAAGTGTACTAAGATGCATAGAACTTTCTTGGTTTTGACCTGTATGAAATCTGGTAGAAGATATTTGTAGTTTGCAGACTATTATATATTATTTAATTTTGTTTATTTAAATTAATTAAAATATTTTAATATTCAGATAGTTGCTTCTGAATATAAACACAAAATGTAAGAAAATTATTAGTAAAATCTGTGCATAACATGTTGCAATAATTTTTTTCCTCATTTTTATTTTTAAATATTTATAAAATCTTCCTAGTGTGCAAGTCTGTATATTGGGTTGTAATTCTGTTTCGTTGCAAACAATATTATAATAAATATTTCATATACACATCTCTACCGATTGACTAATATTTTAAGAAGCAGAGATATATAGGGATATCTGTCATTTTCCAAGTCTGTCAGGAGGGTTTGATCTATGTTTGGGAAACAGTAACACAGTCAGCAGGCCCTTCACCTTTTGGAAGTGGACAATGCTTTGTAGCATCCTGTACATGCAGAATAATCCACCTTTAAGAGATTCAATCTGTAGTTGTTGATACTTACAATTTATTTCATTTTACAGACTGAGGAGTATCATTGACAAGAAATTTTCTGTTTCTCGTTTGGATCTTCATGTTTTCCTCTGCATGAGGATTCGTCTTTCCTTTTATATACTACTTGGAGAGTTGTTTTTCATGCTGCTATTCTGTCTCCCACTTCCATTTTCATGAAGCCTATTTTTTTCCAGAACCATTAAATTTGCAATTTTTTTTTTTTTTCCTAGCATGGGAAGAGAAAATTTTATATGTTGCTCAGTTCTATTCTCTCTAATTTCTTTTAAGTGATAGAGACATTGACCAAGGTCTTGCAAGTTAGAAGCCTATTTTGCAGAGATGGATTGTTCATATCATCTATGAACTACCATGGTTATGATATCATTCCCACAAAAAAGAAAGAGAGTCTTTCCTTTGATTATAAAGAAAACGGCTTATGCCCATTGTCGCCAACAGTGGCACAGTAACGATACTGGAAGGGTATCAAGGAAGTCCTCTTTCATGCCAAATCCATGGAGATTAGTGGAGATTCTAATAAATTCCTGTGCAACCTTTGCTCCATGTTACGTCAGGGAGGCTTTTATGGTCCTGAGCTTGTGCTTCCAAGGGAAACATTTTGGTTTTCCTCATCTCTTTGCTCACTGCCTCCACCTCGTGGAAGTGACTCACCTGCCATGCGTTACAACTTTCCAAAGAATTGATACTCAGAAGAGGCGAATCAGATGAGATAGATAGGTTCAACTTGGCTAGTTGGATGTAGAAATAGATTATGAAAATTCAGTCAAACCAATTTAGAATTTCTGAAAAGATGAGGAAAAATGGATGGCTGGAGAAAAAAAGTGTTAAACTGTGCTTGGCGGAAGAAAGTTATTATAGATGAACGCTAGGAAACTGCAATGAAACAGACAACTTCCAACCTAGTAGTCACTGGCTGTATTTCATAAAGCAGCTCTTCTCACTCCTCTGCCCTCCATAAAGCGTCTTTGTTTCCTATTTAAAACTTGTGTTTTTCATAGTATAATTACTCATATTTATGTTACCATCATTGTGTGTTAGGTGTTTTCCAAATACAGTGGATCAGAAGCTGTTCTGAAGGACTATTGTCTGACATGCCCAGACAAACAGGACACTAAAGGTATTCCTGGTATGCTCAAGATAATAATATTTCACATTTACATTGCAGTAATAAACTACCAAATTTGGGTCTCATTTTGGTAGTTTATGTTGTATCATCTTGTGGAATACAGGATTGCCCCTGTATATTGTGACTTTATTAGAGGAAAATTCATATGCACATGCATAGTAGAGAAGCACAACAATTTAAGGCTAATTGGACTTAAGTGTTTTCAGTGATGTGATTGCTCCTGCAAGCTAGCATAAGCTTTAACAAGTTCTTGTTCTTGAACAAGTTTAAGAAAATATATCCCCCTGTATGGCTAGAGTTTGTCTTTTTCTTCTGCTCAGAGTGGTCACACACCGAACTTGGTTGTAACCTGAAGAAAATAAAGTTCCTATGTCTAATGACTGTGAAGGACGTGGTACATGATCAGAGCACGTGTGCTGAGTGTCTGCAGTCTAAGTGGAGTGGTCACCATCTTCTTTAAAAACAGAAAGAGAAGGAATACGAGGTAGAGGTGGAGACCCTCTGCTGCAACAGCTTAGTGGTCTAAGTGGGATGTGAGGGACCCACTGGGTAGCAGTAAGGTTTTCTGTCTGAGAAAATGCCAGCAGTCAGCAAGAAGGCTAATATCTCAAACAGGCTATGCTTAACTCTGAGGTAGGACACTCTCCATCCCTGTTGAAGCTATTCAGGTACATGGAAGGGAATGAAAGATATATTGGACAAGGTCAAAAAATGATTATGAGTCTGTGTCATGATGGTAAGGATGTCATCTATAAGGAGAAAAAGTTGAGTCCTCATCTGTGCTTAAATAATGTTTTATTGTACACTAAGCAAAATAAGTAGAGTACAGCCAGAAATCCTCCTCACAGGTAAATTTCTTACAGGTAAATAGTCTTACAAATGTTACATTTATTCTGAATAATCTTACTGATGTTACATTTTTTTTTTTTCTCTTTGTAGTTTAGTGGATCTTTCAGTCTCTTCAGTCTTAATATTATTATCCTGACCTGCCTACAGGATGATGATTAGTTTTCTTTTTAGTAAAATCAAGTTGTATCCCTCTGCTTTAATTGAGAAAGTCTTTCTGTCTGTGTATTTAACATTCTGGGTAAGTAGTCCATACTTTGGACTATGGTATACAAGTTAGGGACTGTTTCTCTTTCTGTAGTAGCTGTGTTGAAGGTGAGACCTGTAGCTGCCTAATAGTTAAGCGACTAGGGTCTCTATATAACCACTGTAGCCACGAACACATCCCAGAAGTGATTTTTGTCATCTTAACATAGATGACTTAGAAAAGAAGAGGATGAATAGATGTTGGAAGATGTCTCTTGCTCTCCAGAAAAACATCATAAATGACTAACTTTGACTGAATACTTACTTCTGGAAAGTTTGGGCTAGTTAAAATTAATATTTCCCCCTTATAACTTTTCTTAAAAACTCAACACTTGAAAAATATTGTGAAATGACTAGAATGTGTTGTAATGGAATGTTTACTATTTAAGGATTAACTTCTTCATAACTTCAAAATAAATTTTACTTGCTTTTTGCCTGGACACTTAAGTCTAGAACTGAGCTATTCAGTTTCCAAAAAATAACAGTATGAATTTGAAACATCATCACTGTCTTTTCAGAACTGATGGGAAATGGTGCCACATCTAATACATTATTTATCAAGCTATGATTGCAGGAATAACAAATATCTTAATTAGTGGAATTAATCAATTATACCTTCATACATTAGTTGCCTGTAGTCCTCTATAAGAAAAAATAAAAAAGTTTCTTGTGTTATTCTACCTTTTAAAAATGTGGTTATCATGCTCTCCTTCTTTCAAGCATTTAGAACAAAGTCCTGATAATTTAATTACATGCCTCATTCAAATGCAGGATCATATGAACCTGTAATGGCTCAAATCATCTGTTTACTAATAATTCATCCAGTAGTGCTTTTTTTTTTTTTGAAGGGAGAGGGGAAGGGAGAACCTTATCTGCAATTTCACTTTGGTACAATATTATAATTATAAAAGAATAACAATATAGTTGTACAGTCTGCCATTTAGTTCAATGCTTTTGGGTGCATTTAAGCTATTGAATTAATCTCACTTTTAAACAATAGAATATAATACTTTAATAGCTTGCCTTTGCACTGGCTTTGTGGGATGCTGAAATTAGTATTATAATGCACTGTGTATAGTTTCTGCTGAATCTGATTGCTTTAGCAGCAGTCAGCTTGATAGTATCAGGTTCCAGCTTGCATTGCTGGGTCAACATGGACCCAGGCCATTAAAGGAGAAAGGTTCAGGGAAAGTTCATTTCTATTGTTTTACCATGGTTACAAAACAGAAAAAAAAAGGACAAATCCTGCATTTGTAACATATTGCTTCCTTGAGCCCTGAAGGTAGTATGATCTTTTTTCTCTCTTAAATTGAACACAGAAATATAAACCTCATGATTATCTGTAAGGTAAACAAAAGAATATTTTCTGATCACTTTTAAAGTAAAACACAGATGTTCTGCATTGACTGCTGATGTCATTAAACAAAATGTTTGTATTCATTTAATTTGATCTCCCAAACTGTTAGCGTTTAAATTTGTTACTAGGTCAATAGAAAAATTAAAACTTCATACCGGCTGTTATAATACTGACTTCTGTTTACATAATTTTCACTTTAATTAACTCACAGTAAGCCTGTTGAAATAAGTATGTTTGCTTTTTCTTTAAAATATAACCTGCCCATTGAAGCATTTTCTTTTTATTGTGGTTATAAAATATTGAAACATTTTCATGAAAAAGCATGATCTTAAATGTCATCATATGTGTTTAATGTTTACGGCAAGGTTGTAAACCACTTGTGAGGTACCATTATGAAAGGGTTTAAATCTTAATATAAACATGTTCATTACATATATAAGAAAAAGGAGAGGATAAATGCCTTTTCATGGTGTTACTATGTTCAATATTTTACATGTAAAGTGTTGAAGAAAACTTATTCTACAGCAAAGAGTACTTCATTCAAAGACGTAAATAGTGTAATGGGTGTAATATAGAATAAAATTTACTATTTGAACCAATATGAAGAAATTCTGTAAAGCAAAAGATGGCACAAACATTCTCTTAATGGAAGGATTTGCATGAAATTTGACTGAACTCTGAAGAATGTGACACAGCGTAATTTTCAACAATATGTTTTTATTTATAAAGGCCTTTATGTATAATTCCCATAAGCTACTTCTTAGATAAGTGAAGCTATTTGTAGATCTGACTGTTAGACAAGTCAAAGAGATAATGGCATTCAAGACAATGTTAGTTATGGAAACTAGCTTAGAGTGTTGAGTGTCTATTTGTTATTTTCCAGAGTTGCCTGCCTCTATTATTATTAAATGTGATCTCATTAAGAAAAGCAAATTTCACATATGCTAAGCTGGGCCAAGATGAATGTGTATTTTAATTTAAGATCTTTGGGGAACATGCAGATAATATTGTTGACTTAGTATGTGTCATTAATCTTCCAAGATGGTGGTGCAAGGCATGTGCTCTTAGGGTCTGCCTACCCAAAGAGGTTTACAGGAGACATCTGTGGTCATTCAAAAGAGTCATCTCACTATACCATTACCATTAACTGAATTGATGTTTGAGTCTTAACAATAATGCTGTGGAAAGAAAATAAAAGGAAAAAACTTGTTTATTTGGCATATGTGAGAGTTAGGAAACTTTATAGGGTGCAAATGAGTACTAAGTAAACTCTATTACCCTTAGTTTACCCTTGACTACACTTCTAGGGCTGATATCCATTAGCAAATGACATCTGTTTTTTCAGTTGACTATAGTGCTCGTTTTCTTTCTTAAATGATTTTGTTAATGTTACTCTGCTATAGTAATCACCTGCAGGGACTGCAGTGTGTATGTACGCATAATACATAGATATACAAACACATATGTTTATATGTGTTTACATATGTAGATATTCTAATGGTCAGCCTTACAGATCACGGTTCTGTCATGATGGGGAGACTGGAGATACTCGTCTTTCACCGTTTAGTGAAAGAGTCACAGAAGCTAGAGTCGACTTGTCTACATACTATGTGTTTCTCTAGCTCACTTGAGTGGTTCATAGTCTCACAACACAGTGGGAGAGAAGATGGCTGTCAGTACTTACTAAGGATAATGAAGACTAGATTGATTCCCCCTCCGTTTTAAGGCATTTTGGGACCACAATACCTGTTGCCTTGGGGATATCAGCCTAGAGACTCCCGTGTGTGGAGAGTGTGCCACACTGTATCATCTATATATGCATGTATATGTATGTGTGTGTATACACACACAAACACACATATATCTCACATAAAGAGTTACTGTGTGAGAGAGGAAGCTTTTGCGAGGACTAAATCTCCTATGTCCAGGAGTCCAAGGCATGTCTTGTCACTTTTTTTTTAATGACACTGAATAAAATGATAAACTGGAACAGATGATTGCTTTACTCTTCCACTTGCCAGACTCCTTTTGTGTATCTGAGCCTCTATACTTGGAAGATCTTGCTTGAAAACTGTAAAAATTTTCTCTCTCTTAAAAGACAGTGTAATGAGAAAGCATCATTACAAATATACTATACTTTGCTACTTTATTCAGTTCTGTTAAAACAGAATATATCTGATATGCAAGTCAAGAAAATTTAGTAAAGGATAACTGTGACAAAATTATTCTAATTTGCCAATTTATTGCAGTACCTTCTTCCTCAAATACTGTTAAACTTTTAGAAAAAAACTGCATGAACTTACTGTCCAGTTCAAGCTTCGGTGTGCTTTTGTATCGGAAAGCTATAAAGCCTTGAAGACATCACTCTGACCTTCAGCCAAGCAAATAACCAAGCATGTTTCTGGACAGGATAATGTCTAATTTGATTCCTGTTCTGTAAATGGGGTAGTCATATGCTGATTTTTTATCCTAAGAACATGATCCATTACCACAGAAAATTGCCCAGTTCTGCCAGAAGTACTTATTAACAGCATAGAAAGCATATGGTTTGGTCAAGTAGGTGTTTCTTCGGTATCAACTTTAGTACTGGAGTGAAGCTTGAAACTGCAGAAGCTAATATAAAGTCTCAAGCAACCAGATAATATATTGGGGAAAACATTAGCATTGGTGAAAACGTCCCTCTTAGTTTGACCCATGACACTTTGATCAGTGTTTACAACATCTAACATTCAGAGATCAGCAACCAGAACAAAATCAGGAGAAAAACCCTTTTAGATTAGTTTATTTGATGGTTTTGGATGATTTTTCGTTTCTAAGCCCTTAACTTGCATATGCCATAGCATTTTCAGAGTTTTTTCTGCATGTAAGCAAGACAGAGTGATAAAAAATATTTTATTGTTAAGAAAACAGAATAGAAACTGGGGTGCTCATTTTTTGAAGCTAAGAAGGCTTTCAGAAAAGTAGAAAATATGAAGACTCAAAATATAATTGCGAATTGGCACCTGCTTTAACTCTTGTCTTTAGTTGGATCAGTATAATATTTCCACTTGGACCTATAGTACTGTCTATTTTTTTTTCCCTTCTAGTTCTTTTAGAACTTGAGAGTCTTGGATTGATATTCTTTATCGTCCAAATTACTATAGTATTTTTGCTTAGCAGGGAAAACTGTGCTACTATTCATATAGTTATAGATGTTGCTCTGCAAAGAAAATGGGACGTTGAATTTCAGTGATTGTTTCTCTTCCTTGCCTTACACAAGGAACATAAAATACAAATTTATTTTACGATACTCCATAGTAGAATGTAAAGGCCAAGCAAGGCTGTATCTAGACTTACAAGGCTGGAACAGTGTAACACACCCGGGATCTTGATTTCACAAACAGATTTTGGGGACTGGGTACATAGATCAGAGTTTTTTCCTGGAATATATCATAATTATTTTTTCCCTATGAGTTCATATTTTACTGTGTTTTAGAAGTAAAGTGCAACTAGAGGACACACAAGGATTTACTAATTAAAGAGTATCTACAAGGGTAATCACTCCTCTTGTATATCTTGGTCCACATGGGGTTTAAGTGATGAGCATTGTGCTGGCTGTTGCACAAACCCATTACTATACTGGTAGCTAGTTTCTGTCCCAAACAATTTGAAGTCTGAATGAGAGAGATGAAATTAATGATGTGCATAGTCTTTAATTTTTACTTTAGGACTTGCTTACTGGTATCAGATAGAAGTACACTCAGTCAGATAGTAGACTCCTTTCACCAGCATTATGTATACAGCGCTACCTCAGTCAGACCCTAGATATCATCTGCACAAAGAAACCTGTGTTTTGTAATAGAATCATAGAATGTTTTGGGTTGGAAGGGACCGCTAGCGGTCATCTAGTCCAACCCCCCTGCAGTGAGCAGGGACACCACTACCTAGACCAGGTTGCTCAGAGCCCCGTCCAGCCTGGTCTTGAATGTTTCCAGGGATGGGGCATCCACCACCTCTCTGGGCAACCCCTTCCAGTGCTTTACCACCCTCATTGTAAAGAATTTCTTCCTTACATCTAATCTAAACCTACCCTGTTTTAGTTTAAATCCATTACCCCTTGTCCTATCACCACTGTCCCTACTGAAAAGATTCTCCCCCTCTTTCCTATAGGCCCCCTTTATGTACTGGAAGGCTGCAATCAGGTCTCCCCGCAGCCTTCTCTTCTCCAGGCTGAACAAGCCCAACTCTCTCAGCCTGTCCTCATAGCAGAGGTGCTCCAGCCCTCGGATCATTCTTGTAGCCCTCCTCTGGACCCGCTCCAACAGCTCCGTGTCCTTCTTGTGCTGAGGGCTCCAGAGCTGGATGCAGCACTCCAGGTGAGGTCTCACAAGAGCAGAGTACAGGGGCAAAATCACCTCCCTCGACCTGCTGGCCACGCTTCTCTTGATGCAGCCCAATGCTCAGTACTCATCTAGTACATTCCATCATAGATTTGTATTTATACATCTATACAAACAGAAACTACTATGTATACAAACACAAACTATTTAAAAGTTTAAATTCTTGATTTTAATCGATACTGCATTACCATCAATCCGTGTTACCTCAGCTCTACAGTCACAGCTGTACAGACTAACGGAGAGTCTTTTTGGTATTTCATCTCACTACTGTTACTCTCAAATGTACAATAAAAGTCACTTTTAAGCTTTTATTTAGGTGGCTCCAGCAATTCTTTCGAAGTGTACAGTTAATGAGTGTGGGTTTTCAGAACTAAAAATAAGGTGAATAAAGGGCAGTGAACATTAACCACAGTCTCTGGCAGAAGCTAGAATGAAATTTTTCATTTTGAGTATAAATAGTTTTTTAAAGGGCAAAGGGTTTAAGATATAGGCAGCTTCATTAAAAAGGTGACAGTTCACTTGTTTCAGCATTTCATGCGAAGAATTGTGGCCAATTAAGTGATGAATGCATTCAGATATTACAGTGGATACACTTACATGATAGAACTCCATTATCAACTGTTAGGAATAAGAATAGCATATTAACAAACTGCCAGGAGAACCAGAATATTTTTACAAAATACTTACCTTGAACAGTACAATACATTTTTTTTCCTTATCTGAGCTTAAAACAGCATTGAAATGTTTATGTTTCTTAAATTTAATGCAGCCAGTAATGAACATCAGTTCTGTGACTCCTTGAGCAATCATGGGGTTGTTTATTATGTAGGTGTTTTTTCTTGTTGTGTTTCTGTTCTTGTTTTTAAATGGATTTCAAAATGGTAGCTGCTGCCCAGTATGTCTTACTGGAAAAGAAATCAGATGTTATTTTTCTAAATGAGATAAACAAAAATTTCTTAAATGAAGATATTTACATACATTATATATGTATGGTTATATATGTGTTCAAAAGAGGAGTGTGCTATTATATGGTCTAATTCTACTTTGAGTCTAATTGGTTATTTGTACATGCAATTATCTGATTTATGTTCACAAATTTGTAATTACATGTGCAAGTTATATGCAGAGATGAATGCAGGTGGTTAGGAAACAAGCCTTGAAGCAGGACTGTTCATTCCAACTAAAGTTCATACATTTAAATCATTGTTTCAGGCCATCTGCAGACTCTAACAGACATAACCACATCAGTTACAGTTGCTTCACATTAGGAATAATATCAGCAACTTGAAGTAAAAACTTTTTTAAAAAATGAAAACGTGTAATTCTTTTAGATTGTGTTATTATGGATCAAGCCTGCCTTTCTGGCCTATTAGCTTCATACTTGATGTAGTAGATGTTGTTTTGAGGGGATGCTTTTAAAATTAAAAGCCTTAGAAAAGGTGGAAACAGTTGAGGAAAAAGTAGGCTTTACATCTGTTACAGTTTGGGGTTTCATGTGGGTGAATAACACTGTTAGAAGGAATCATTTAGCTTGCATATTTAAATTATGGGTGTGGTTTATACTGTAAGGTTAAGTGAAATGGGACAGGCATCTGTTATAACTTGACAGAAAGAACATTTTTGGGAAGCACATACTTTAGATCATTGCTTTTTGTACAGTTTTTTTGTTTTTTGGTATTTGCAACAGTTATTCTGAAAAGACAATAATGTAAATAAAGGAAATAAAAATGATTTTGCAAGGTTTTCCTGTTGCTATTGCCATTATTCCTAAATAACTTTCTTCAGGATCTCCTGTGCTGTGATTTCTGTACTTCTATTGGATATTATGAGTACTCTTTCTTGATCTTTCTATCAAGTGAAAATATATCATATGGTTTGAATTTATGCATGAGTTATGTTTAATAATTGCATTTCATTGTTCATTCAGACTTACTTTCTACTCTAGCTTGTATGGCTGTCATCATCAGAGGCTTGTGTTTCACAGTTATTACATAATCATGAGAGCCAACATACTTAAATGTTTTAAGAACTTTCAGGCAGATCTAGTGTTTCAGCTAATTAGATGAAGCAGTGAACTTTTTGGCTTAATTTACTTCTGACATCATAATTCTGCCACCCAACAGAATTAGATTAATTTCTTATCTGTTTTTCGCTTTCCAATAGATTACTTATAGATCTCAATTTCATTAAGAGAATAGTCACATTTCAGTAATATTTTAAACTTATGTACAATCACAGCTGTATTCAAATGTGGTACTGTAATTTACTCCAGTAATGCTCAGATTTCAAACTGTTTTTATTTCTTGCCCTTTGGGCCATTCACATATTCAAGTAGTATGGTCAGTCAAGCAGAATCTTTTTCTTAGGTTCTTTCATTGTGTTTGTAGTGGGACTTCAAGCATCAAGTGAGAGCTGACAGGTATTGCTATAATAGATATTATATATATTCTTTCACTCTTGTACCTTGTATCTTGTACTCTTGTATCAAGAATATTCCTGATCTTGCTTAAAAGCAGAGTGATTCGGGCTTTAGTGTTCAGGAAGATGGAAATGACATGATGTTTACATGACTGCTCTGTTAGGAAACAAAATAATTCAACAAGGTCTTCTCTGACCCCCCAAAAGCTTAGTATTCTGGTACTGACCAGTGCTCATGTGTTACTGCAATCAATGGCTTTGGGATGGAATATGGAGAGCAATATATTTTCTCCCATTTAGCTTAATTATTTGGACCACCGATAAACTGGTGCTGCATTTTTGAGTGAATATCCATTTTTGGCCATTTTGATTTAAAAATAGAAGTAGAGTGTTCTGTTACTGAAATGCAGTAATATTTTATAAGTATGCTTTCTTCACTACTCACTCCTATGACACAATCTAATTCTTTTGAAGATCATTTATATACTCCTTTGTGAAGACTTTTAAACAGATCCTTGTATTTATTTTTATCAGCATTGTTTGCTGTCTCAGTAACTCCTTCTAATATATCATGAGTTCAGCACTAATTATTGTGTGAGAACATTTTCTGTTTAACTGTGAGAACAAAAATAAATTTAAGGTAATTGCATTGGGAGTTTTATTGTTTTATATGACTGCTACAAGTAAAAAGGACATGGTGTGATTTCTGATGTTTATTTTACTAACTGCCAAAATAGATATATGCCCAGTCTTAGAATTGCATTCTTTTGCTTTGTTCTTGAGTGGGAGTAGAAGGGGAAAACTTAAAATAGTAAACTGTAAGGTTTAGATCGATGTACGTTGTCATTTTTTTTGCCTTTAAAATGCTAGTTCAGTGCGTTAGAAATATTTATGGAGGTTACCTTGGCAAACAAGTGTTTTCCAACCAAAGGAATTAAATTACACAAAAGGTTTAGTCAGTCTTCCTAGACCTTATTTTTCAGAACTGACACGCCCTTGGCTCAAGTCTTAGTGTGAAGGCTGCACGTATGACACTGAGAGCGCTGGTAGCTCTCCCAGAAACAGGAGAACCACACATATACCATGGAGGGAGAGTCCACTGTCTTTGGTTACGGGTTGTCACAGGGCATCCCTGTCTTTGCATTAAGTCAGCAAGTAGCCTCAGGCTGTGACATCCTCGGCCCTTTTGCAGTGGCCATCATATGACGAGCACATAATAACCTCTTCCAGTGGCTGTTCACCTAAATTTCATTCAGCCAGCTTCTTTGAGGTCAAAAAATCTGTGTCAGGCTTCGAAGCAGTGAAGGGAGGTAGAACAACTGAGAAATAGCCTAGATTTTCAGTGCGTACCTAAATGAGGTGCATAAATGCTGATGTAGCTAAAATGGATATTGATATTCAAAGCTGTTCTAAGCAGTTCTACGAACATAAAAAATACATTAAATAAATACACCAAATGCTTGTTACAGATTTGCTACCTATCACCTCTGGACTGTAACTCTCCCCACCACCCCTCAGTATTACTGATTATAAAACTGCCTGGCCAATGGCAGCTTCACTGCATCGTGTTTGCTCAGTTTCAAATGAGGACAGTATTTCTGTGCACTAAACTTGCTCACAGACAAGGTTAAAAATAAAACTGTAAGTGTAGAAAAACCAGCCCTGAAAATAATTAGTTTTGGCTAGAAAGGCGGTTTGCCTTGTTACAGCTGGTCAGAGTTGCTGTTTTCTTTAGGGATACTTCATGTATTGAATAAAAATATCCTTAAAGAGTGAAACTTTGTTCATCTAGAGTTACTTGTGCAGAATTACTCCTCAAAGTCAGGACTATCAGAAAGATAAATCACAGCATTATCTCAACTTCGTTGTACGCTCCTTTCATTTTATAGGATCTGTTTCGCCACGCAATCAGTCATCTGTAAAATGCTATTTATGTACTCCAAGAGGTATATACTACTCATGAAGAGTTTCATATGTTTTGGAACCAATACCTTCCTTGGTGCTCAGAACTCTTAACAGAAATCAGTGGGAGGTCTACCTGTCTAAGGCTTTCAAGGATAAGGCCATGGCTGTCTTCTGGCAGATAGTGAAGAGATGAATAAAAAGTACACTTATTTTTAAAGCACGCAGATAAACCCATACCTCTTCTCCCTTCACCTCTTTCTACATGATTGTGCAGAACCAGATCTTCTGCTGATTATGTCTGCTTTCATTTGTTTTCCACAATCAAAGTGATTTCTAGGAGCAAGCTCATACTTTGATAATACAATTGGAGGCATATAAAACTATAAAAGTATAAACAAAGCACAACATTTTAGCAGATAATAATCCCTGATTCTTCCTTTTTTTTTTTTTTTCTTTTTTTGTTCTTTAATTCAGCCATCTGTTGTTGTCTAGATCTGGTAACACAGGAAGGATGTAAGACTAATACATGTTGATCGAAAGACCAGGAAAGAACTACTCAAGAGAACTTGCTTTATTTTAGGACAATATACTCTCAATTGCTTCTCATGTTTTGTACCTTTCATGCCAGTCACAGTGCAGAAGACATATATACCCTTTCCTTCAAAGATGAAAATGCTAGAGCCACAGTATTCCTTGAAGTATTTGTGAAAGTTGAAGGGACAAAATACAAATCTGACCAAAAGTTGATGGATTTATTTTCAGTGATTCTGGAAAGTGTTATGAATATCTAATTAGCTAATGGAAAAAAATATTTCCTGCCCTTTTTGAGAGTTGAAGGATTCACCAGTTTGCACCTCTAGTTCCTCTATCACTTAATCGTATATTGTAAATTGTGATGATTGGTTGCAAACATAAAGCTCTGTTGTCTGTGGGAATGTCTTCTAAGCCCTGAAAAAAGTCTGAAAATGTTGATACAAAGCTTACATAAGCATACATAAATTAGATGAGTTCTGAGGGAGAGAGAGAGAGGTGTATAGGTGCTTCATTTCAAATACCGAATACTAACTTAGTGATATGAGTCCTGCAGGAAGCTTTTATTTTCTTCTTCAACATATGCTAAAGTATCTCATACATGAAAAATTAAGTTTTAGAGAGGAAAAACTTACATCTTCATATTTCTTAAAGCAGAAAGGGTGGCAATGTTTCTATTATGTCTCCTTTTTAATAGGTAAATGAAGAACTGGTCACTTCCTTTTGACTTTTCCTGAGCTCTTCTTTTAAAAAGTTAATCATTGCAGCTTCCTTGAGTCTGTGTTGAAATTGTCTTAACTTGTGCTGTCTCTAATTTAATCTTCAGAGAATGAAACAGTAGAGAGAAAGACCAGCTATGACTTCTAGATGTAGGTCTGTTTCTTCTAGCATCTTGTGGAGTACCAAAAGACTACTTGACTTCTTCATACTATGGCCCTAGGTATTCACAAGACTTATGTTGGCTTTTTGGGTTTTGGCACTTCAGCCTGTTTATCTTAGCTCTAAAAAATCCAAAGTGTAGTCATCTTCAAGATCAAAATGGGTCAGCTTTGAGTAGTTTACCCATTGAGATAATTAGCATTACCTTAAGAAGTCAAATGTGTCTTCAGGAGAACCAGTGTTCTTTCAATGATTTTGGAAGAGCACGAGAGCCCTCTGGAGCTCTCAGCACAAGAAAGACATGGAGCTGTTGGAGCAGGTCTAGAGGAGGGCCACAAAAATGGTCAGAGGGCTGGAACACCTCTCCTATAAAGACAGGCTGAGAAAGTTGGGGTTGTTCAGCCTGGAGAAAAGAAGGCCCCAGGGAGAACTTACTCTGGCCTTTCAATACTTAAAGGGGGCCTATAAGAAAGATCGTGAAAAACTTTTTAGCAGGGCCTGCTGTGACAGGACAAGGGGCAATGTTTTTAAACTAAAAGAAGGGAGATGTAGACCAGGCATATGGAAGAAATTTTTTATAATGAGGGTGG
>KL282495.1:3273-18758 GCA_000699545.1 Podiceps cristatus
AGGACTTGCCCTTGGTGAAGCCGTGCTGGCTGTCTCCAATCACCTCCCTGACCTCCATGTGCCTTAGCACAGCTTCTGGGAGGATCTGCTCCATGACCTTCCCAGGCACAGAGGTGACACTGACAGGTCAGTAGTTCCCAGGGTCCTCCTTCCTACCCTTTTTAAAAATAGGGACAATGTTTCCCTTTTTCCAGTCACCAGAGAGTTCATCTGACTTCCGTGACTTTGCAAGTATCATGGAGAGTAGTCCTGTTAAGTCATTGAGATTACTCATGCACATGCATGGGTATCTACTGTATGATATACATGCATCCTAGAATTTTACTTGCTTAACATCAATCTAATGATTTTATTTCTTATCTGCCAGCCTAGAATCCACAGGCACCTACACACAGGATTCTCCTCTGGGCATTGCTACGACCACACCATGTGTTTGAAATAATATGTATTAGCAGTAAGTACTTTATGACCAGAAAAAGAAATCATTGCTTATGGAAGATTTGGAATTTGCAGTCAGTACTAGCCTGTACTTGTAGTGTGGAGCCATCTGCTTAAGGCTTTGGCTGTAGCAAGAGAAAGGAAAACCTGTCCTTGGGATATTCTAACATTTTCAACTCCAGGAAGCTCCTTTCACTGTATAACAGAGCACTATCCATTATGGAAATGTTAATGGACTACACAGTACCTCAGGATTCACGTGTGGAGATTTTTAGGGAAGGTGGAGATTAACATTCACTCGAAACTGCAGTGGGAGTTAATCAAGTTGCACAGTGAATTCTAAGCTCATGTTAGCCACAATACTAGAGCTATTCTCGAGAAAAACGTCATGAGGTACTTGTGACCACAGGTAGGTAAGACCTTTGTCATCAGCCACTCATGAGGAAACATGAGTATATCCAAGAGGACATTGTCTAAAATAAGGCAGTGTGTTGGCCTTGGCTGTTGAGTCATCGGTATCACTTCCTGCAGCCCCTGCTTTTGCTCCGGGTATTTCTCAAGGGAGCTCTGACTTAGCCTAGTCTTTTTGATTCTTCTAGAATGAATAAGATCACAGCTCCGGAGCAGTAATGATGAATATGTCCTTGATTCAGAGGAATGTGCGCTCCTTTTAGCACAAGTGTGCTAAATCTTCCATGAGATGCCTGCCTGATTAGTTTTTATCTTTACACATCATGGCTCCACTGATTTGAAAACTTCAGAGAGAGTCTCTAGTTATAAAATGGAGAATTCTGCTTCATGGGAGAATCTGTTCAAGTGAGAGAGCTGTGTTAATGGCTTGTGCCTCGGGGTACCACTGAAAGCTGTTGCTTCTAGATCTTTCTTGCCTTTTCTTTATTTTAATGTTTGATTAGACATTTCTTTAATCACTCAAAATACGATGTGGAACTTGGGTTTTCTGGCAGTGACAGACCCTTATCAGCTACATTGAGGTTTGCTGCATTTGTACAAAAGCACTCCTTATGGAAAGAAAAAAAAAAAAAAAAAAACCAAAACAGCTCACCTCTGAGTTTCTTTCTTTAAATATTGTTGCAAAATTTCTGACGTCAAACAATGAGACACAAATTACCCTGTGAACTGTTAACATATACCTGTTTACATATGATATCTTATAGCCAAAAGAGATTAAGATTTGAAGGTTTAACTGCTGTTGAGTTTCCACTTCTGTGAATCATACAGATCAGCTTATTCACCACAGACACTTGTTTTTATTCTTTAACTCTTTCGAGCTACTTCTGTCCAGAGGGGAGTTTATGGGAGACACGGGACACATGGGCACAGGGAGGTCAGAACAAACCCCAAACTTCACAAATGAAAGAGGAAAGAGCTGCCAGTACCTATAGCCGCCCCAATGAATCAGTAGCGGGGTGCACCTTCCATCAGGCACAGAAGCCTTCCCTGATTGCCAAGGCTAGTCTGTCCCTCCGCCTAGAAAAGTGCCAGCTGCAATTACGCATGGGGGCCATCCCTGCTGGCGACCAAGCCTGTAACATTGCAATTTCAGAAGGACAATTACTTGTAAGAACCAACAAGAAGAGAGAACCAGCCATGAAAAACACATGAGGACGATTCAAATTCTAGGTTCAGGGAAAAAACCCTCACTCATTGTACCAGGATTCCTCAGATGTTATGATATAGTTTAAATTCAGAGATGCCAAACATTTTGGGGAGAACTTCACTGATTTCAGTATATACAGGCAGTTTTCTCTAGCAGCTGAACCTATGTGGTGCATCACTGATTCTGATGGGACTCATTTAAGTACTCTTGTCAGCAATCCTGACCTAAGTGCATGAAGTATTCATCTTTTTCTGGATAATACGGTTTTGGCCATCCTGGAAAGGATGCATCTCAGATGACTGACAGAAGAAAGAAACCTACCTCTATTTAAATACACATGCCTCTTCACCTCATATGTGATATTGTTATTGAAGCTAAGCATGTAAGTGTTGCCAAAAAATCAGTCCATGTCTTTCAGCTGAAGACTGAGAAGGATTTCAGAATTCAGGCTGCACTTGCACGTACTGTTCAGGCTCTCCGACTCACTGATGCTGCCCAGCTCAGGCTAGTGAAGGAGGGACGGAGGATCATGGATTTTGACGCAAGAATGTGAACATTCAAAAATACCTTTACACGTAGAGTAGCAATAAGTGAGTGCTTGACTGTTTGTTCTTTTCCCACTTGAAGTGTTGCTTCAGATTAGTTTGGGTTTTTCTCCCAGCTGCATCATCTCAAGCAGGCAGTTCACATTATTACCTGTGGATTAGCTCATACAGAGACTGAGCGCAGCTTCCACTTGTGCCGTCAGGGCTGTTGTGGGTCAAGTCTCACTCCTTAACGTATGACAACAAGGTGTAACCAAGACAGCAATCTCCCTTATAGCATTACTCATTGGAACCAGAGGGTAATGACCGTATCAGGAACTGTAGCTATCTAAGGGTATACTGGCACAAACACCACACGTAGCAAACCAAACCTGCTGCCACCAGTTTGTCAGTACGAATTAATATGGGTATAATTTAGCATTTATAATGTTATTGGAAGGCACACTTGAGCATCCAGACACCTACACGAACTAAATCTGCGGTGTGACACTGCGGCCATGTAAAATGTATGTACATCTTTGCATCTGAAAACTTGGGAGACTTGACTGCCACCGGGGATTGAATTAGATTCATGAGCACAACAGCAATGCACCTCCCAGAAACCTCCCAGATTGTTTAACTAACGCAAGTTTCTGAGTGTTCTGCTTGTAAATGACGCCGCAGTAAATTTAACCACAAAGACAAAACAAAAAGCTTTTATCAGTTTAGGACACTCTGTCGTGTGTGTGTGTGTCCCTTTTTTTTTTTGACAAATGCTATAGTTAAAATCCTCTTTTGTGATATTTAACTGAAAATCGGTGACCCATCTTAAAAACTATTGGTTTGAGACTTGAGATGTCTTAAAAGGGAACTGATTTTTACACATAAAAATACAGACAAGTACACACTGCTCAACCACCGCCCGGGCTCTTTCAGCTGGGCTTCCACAGGCAGAAGCACTGGGGATCACTGCTCAGTTTGGAAAAGATGGACCTTTGGGGTTAGACCACACTATGAAAATTACCTGGCTGAAATTCCCATGAAGTGTTCTGAACACAAAAGCTCAGTCCAAATAATAAGAGTTCAGTTCCCTTTTTAGCTACAAAATCAGCTTGCAGATTAATATTCTTCAATTACAAAATAACAATTCCAGTTTGAAGTGGTTTGCACTCTAAGTGCAACTGGGGTTAATAATGGTCTACAAAAGGAAAGCTGTTAGCAAACAGTAACCCAGGGAGAAAAGCTTAGCATTTAGGTACCTTACCTACATTTTACACTAAATGTCAGACTGTAAATTCAGGAATATGACCTAGGAAAATACCATCTAACCCACTAAGGATCCCAAAGGTCAAAGAAACCTGTATTTTCTGCTTCACATAGTCCAAGAGATAATTACCATCTGACCACCAAGGCAGCTCCTTTACCTATGGCTATTTCTAATTCATATATGTAGTGCTTTATCTGCTAAACATGTTCAGATCAATTCAGGTAATAAATATGGAGTGTCACAAAGTTTAAATCCTTTTTTGGATCTGTGCCCAAATGCATAGATATTGGAAGCTTATATAAAATGGGATTAACTTCTTTTCAATTCAATGTATTTGTATCACAATGTATTTGTATTATCTACAAATTAGTTACTGGAATAAATTTGTAAATAATTGTAGTCTCCTAACCTACAGTATTAAGGTAAAGCCCACCGGGACTTCCAAATGCAAAAAAGCCTGAAATAAAAGCTTCTGAATCTCGAAAGAAAAATGTAAGTTAGGGCAGAGTGTTCAATAATTATAAGAATGAGGCTGAGATCCTCAAAGGTGAGTTGTAATTTCGTGTGTCCACATGCAAGGTACAGCTGTGCAGCACTTCCTGCAAATTAAGCTCTGTTAAGGTTTATCATAGAATCATAGAAAGGTCTGGGTTGGAAGGGACCCCAAGGATCATAGAGTTTCAACCCCCCTGCCTCAGGTTTCCTGAGGTTTGTATTAAAACACAGATGTGCTCCCAAGCAGGGCACGTGACTTGGGTAAATCCTTGGAGTGCCCTACTCCCAGTATTCCCAGCAGTTACAGAGACAGTAACAGAACTCTCTGCAATAGTGGGCAAAGCACTTACTACTACATGTCTGCAGAATCTGCATTTCTAATATGCTGAACAAATGAGCACACCAACAGAGAAGATTAAATGCTGCAAAACACGTTTTATTTATCAAATGCAAATTTTTTAGAATTTCAGGAAGGTTAAAAAAACAAGTTAAACTGGAATTCCTCATATTTGGCAGTTTAAAAAATGCTTTCAGTTACAGCTGAGACCTTCGACTTTGCCTATAAATGAAACACTTTAAATAACAATCAGTTACACAACCTACTTACAATCAGCAGCTTATCTCACAAGACCTCTAACAACAAATTTCCTTTGTGGCAGCATCGTATCCAGCTGACTTCTCCAGTGTTGACCAGCTTTGTTTATTCTGACTGTCAATCGCTCTTTTAAGTGCTTCATCTGGCACAAGATCTGATCCTTTTACATCAGCATGGCTACAGCCAATTTTAGGGCATCTGTTAAAAAGAAAAGAGAGACTCCATTAAATCAGAAGAATTGTATTTGTGAGATATAGGCTTTTATATAACATTGGCTGGTTTATTGTATTTATCTGGGATTCACTCTCTCTGTCAGTTCCTCACTACCTCTTCACCAGCTCTCTGTGGGGAAAAATAATTCCATTTATCTAAACCGGTGGGAATCAACAGCTGAAGGAATGAAGGAACACAGCGAGAGACAGAGCCTCTCACCTGTAGATCACTCCTTTGCTTCATGTGCACAAGCTGCCTGCATCTGCAATGATACTAGCATTGCGTGGGCATCTTTCCATCTTGCTTTCTCTCTTTGCAGTCCTCTGCAAGTAAAACTGCAGGTAACTACCCCTTGCCGTATTAATCTGCAGTGGAGAAGTGTAATCTTCACTGATAGATAAATGGGAAATTAATTTCTAGGGAAATAGATAAAAGAGAATGAGACTTGCAAAGGCTGACTGGTGAATCTATCTAGTTGGTGTAAAAATTCACCTGGCCTTTTATGAATTGAGAAAGCACAGAAAAGAGAGATGGGGTCAAATTAACAGCCTCTAAATGGTAATCAAACACAAAATGTCTTACAGCTACTTGAAACAGCCAGATAAAGCTGAAAGATACTCAGCGACCAAAGGTCATTTTCCTTTGGCAGTGGCCCAGAATTGTATAGATGGTACCTGTAGTTAGAAATGACACTTTTCCTGATTTTTTCCTATATTAGGAGTAACTTCTGTCTGAAGCGCTGAACTTATTTACACTCAGTACTCATAGCTTTTACTCCAGATTTGTCCACAGCTTACAGTGTTTGTCATGGATAAGTCACTTAATTGCTCTGTGCCTCAGTTTTCCCATTTATCACCTTATTAGAGCAATAACTTGCCAGATTAATGAATAACAAGTGCTCAGAAAGCTTTGCACATTTCCTGTAAGCATAAAGATTTACTACGTTCTTCCAGGCAGTGGAAAATAGTGAGCAAACTGAGACACGTAAGAGTTGCCTAAAGGAGGCTATGGCGAGACTATCAGCCCAAGCTGAAAAGCTGACGTTCCGCCCGAGCGCTGCCAAGTGCGCTGGAGGGAACCTGTGGATTCAAACTGGAAAGTACATGCGAGGAAACAGCCACTTCTGTAACTCCAGAGTGAGCAACAGCTTTGATTTCATAGTCAGGAGAGAGACGATCCCCCTGACCATGACCCTGCTCTACCAAGATACCTGCTTCCACTTGAATATTGCTGGCAGAAGCACAGTCAAGTAGCAACACCACGAGAACGTGGTACTCAAATGGGGAACTTGTCGCATCAACTGGCCTGTCTTCCCACCGCAGCAGGCTATGGTTTTTCAAAATTGACTGCGTTTTCACGAGAAAAGTTAAAATTATAGCAGGTCAGTGAGGCTGGGCAGAGAAAACCAAGTAATCTTTCTAGTTACAGCAGCCAAGTTACTGCTGTGCTTGCGCTTTTCAAGCATTCTGGAATAACTACTGTAAAAATGGTAAGGCTGCAAGCTAAAAGCTCAAAATTAACTACCGCCAGGATTTAGACCGCACAAATAAGTTCAGTTTGGGTATAAGGTAGCTTTTAAAGCCAGGTGTTGTACAGCTTACATGATTTTTTTTTTCTCTGCATTTTCTCTAAGCCTTTAATTTCTTAAAAGGTAAAATAAAAATTCAGTCATGTGACCCTATTAGTTTTTCAGCAGTGATGAAACTTTTGATTCACCACAACAGTCTCTACTACCACGACGTTTTCCTAATGGATTTAACAACACAGAGAAATATTTAGATATGGACATCCTAAATTCAGTTCCGTATTGCAGATGGTATTTTTGTTGTGGTTTGGGCTGTTGAGCACGTTTCCCAGCCTGTCCCCATCCTCCAGAACACTTGCTTTCTTCTCTCCAACTTGTGTGCTATTTCCCAACTCCTGTTTATTATTCCAGCCAAGTTTCTGTCCAACCATGTTGCTGGTTTTGTTGTTATTCCCGGGATACAGCACCCACTCTACTTTTTCTCCCTAGAACTCGTAACATGGGAAAGGTACTTCCATCTTGTTCTTCAGGCTGTCTCGACATTAAGGTAGTGGCTGGACATCCCAACCAACGCTTGATTTCAGAGCAGCGTTTTCCTCTAGCCAGGAAGAAGCATGGAATGAAAAGTCCCACTCCACCTTTGTATCCCCCATGGCAGAGTACGTAGAGTCTGACAGAAACGCAAGAGCAATGGATGGAGGAAGTAAGCTGCCCGTGGCATTATCTCTGGGGAAATCAGGTTGCTAGTGTCTGACGAACCTTCCTGAGCATGTGCAAACTGCACGTGTATTAAAAAGTTCACAACTAGTAAGTTTCCATCAACCCCAAGGCATGAGGCTTTAGCGTATATGGTGCAAAACCAAATGTGAAATTAATGATGTAATGATATGTCCTCTAAACTAGCTCTAAAAAGTGTTTGAGCCCCTCTTCTCTCTTTTTTTTTTTTTTTTTTTTTTTTTTTAAAGACAACCCTATTTTTAAAATTTACCAGGGAGAATCTCTCTTTTTTTTTTTTTTTTTTTTTTTTATCAAGACCATCCTAATTTTGAAACTTACCAGGGAGAACTTCAGGTTTAAAAATTCAACTATCACATCTTCTCCTTCAAAAAAAATATGTCCTGTGTGGAAAATGGCAGGCTTCTTTGATGACATAAACGAATAAATATTTAATTGCATTGTAGTAAGAACGGCACAATCCTGTCTGATCATTTTTAAACTCTCTACCTAAAAAGTAACCGTTTAATATTTCTCACATTAACGCTTAAGTGTTTTAATATTTGTCAGTTGTATTGGAATATAACTGCAAAAGAGGGTGCACAGAGGAGATGTTTATTTTTTTTTCATTAACTTCAGGGCTTGCTAAATAAGCAGTGGGAACAAAATGAGCAACTAAATTTTAGGAGGCTGAAGCTTCTCTTTGTTGTTCCTGGCTATATGAAATCTCTTTGCTTCTGCTGTGCAGGTACCATGAGTAGCTGTAACTTCCCCACACACTTGCTGAATATTTCCTCGCACATTGTTTTCATTAAAAAGAAAAGCTCCTTCACGTGTACAGTACTAATGAGGAGACTGTGACTGGGGCAGACACTGAAGTATTACTTCCTGCAGCTTTGCCAATCCAAATACATTTTCTAGAACAAGTGGAGTAAAATTCCACTTACACAGCAATGCAAATAGCTTTTCCACACATTCTTGATAGCTTACCGGACTTTTTTCTTTTGCTGCTTTCGAGTCTGGATAATTTTTAGAATGGCGTCTTCTTCGTAAGTATGTCCACAGACTTTGTTTCGAACTGGCCTCTTCATTTCCATCTGTAATCAATAAGGCTTGATTTAAAGGAACTGATAATGCCCATGAAAGTGCTTCTTATGAGATTTTATGTAAAACAGCAGGAAGTGTGTTTGCCATTCATACATGGCATTCCACTGAAATTACGGGGTCAGGTCCTGCACGGTAAACTGCATTCCAAAAAGGTTTTTTCCCAAGCAATGTTGGTCTTCTCTGATAATGCTTGTAACTTATACTGCCTGATTTTTAACAAGTATTGCAGATTTGTAATAAACAATCCAATGAAGAATATGAACTAACTATTTCCCAATCGATTATAGTAGCAGTGATAGCATACCTGTGTAATGGGACAAATAAAGTTCATCTGACTCTGAGTCACGGCTATATCTTCATCGATTTGTTCAATGGCCTCATTATCATTCCCTGATCGATGACAAACTATAATGGGAAACAATTTTCATTTAATATTTAATATAGATAGACAATACTTAAAATAAGCAAATAAAATCCAGCATTTGCAAAGCCTTATCTTACAGTGATATCTAAGATGCCACAACATATTTCTGTACCACTCCCTGAACAAGATACTGCAAAAAATACTGTACTATGGTCTGTGTAAGACAAGGTGGATTTTTAAATGGCAACTACTTTTTGTGCATGTGTGTGTGGCTATTTATAGCCAATGCTAGAAAGGAGGGCTGGGAAGGAAAGCAAACTAGCCGAATATATGCAAAAGCCTTTAGTAATCTCTGTTCAAGTTCACCAAAAAGCAGTAACGTGCAGATGAGTCCCCAAAATTTAACAAAGGACGAGGTGGAGCTTTTGCAGGTTAAGCAGTCCTACCCTCAAGATCAGTTTGTGTTTGAATGTCATAAATGGGCTTGCTATGTTGCCTGTATATACAGCACATACTTTAAAAGGAATTTGTACTATTTATCATAATGCATCATTTGTAAAGTGATGCCACTGTATTTTGACAAGACTATAATTAGTGAAAAACAAAAGCCAAGAAAGTGTTATTTGAGATGGACAATAGAAAGTTACTGAAGTAACCTTAAGGAGAAGAGGCAGAATGAGATGCTGAAATCTCCCAGAAAACACTTGATGGCCCAACGCCAGGGAAAGGGGAGGACAGCAGGAAGAAATCCACCTTGAGCTAGAGAAGATGCAGGGGTCATCGAGTCCAACTGTGCCTGACCACCACTAAACCATGTCCCTAAGCACCTCATCTACCCATCTTTTAAATCCCTTCAGGGATGGGGACTCCACCGCCTCCCTGGGCAGCCTGTTCCAAAGAAGGCAAGGTGTAGGCAACTCTGCGTACCCAGGGGCATGCCAGCCCAGGGATCTGTGCAGAAAGTAATTAGCCAGAGTCGAAAGCTGAGACAGGGGAGCAGCTAAGGAGGATCTATATTTCTAAGTATAGCCTTAATAAATATATACACATTGTTTTATCTTTTCCCGATGTTGCACTCTTATTGTGAATCTAGGCTTTTAGGTGAATGCATTTGTTTATCTTTAAATCTTATCTTGTAATAATAGCAAACTTAACACCTGCCATAGCTTTCCATTCCTTTGGGGTAGTTCTGCAATGTTTTTGCAGCACTGCCCTGGGGTGTAGTCCTCAAGGTGTCCCAGAGTGAGAACATTTTTCTCTCCAGCTGCACAAGCTAGTGCGCAATGTAGCGACACAGGAGAGGAGAGGAGGGAATCCGTCAGTGGCCTGCGTTGGCTTAGACTGCCGAGGGGGCAACAAGAAACACAAGTGAGCACGGAGGGTTTGGAGTTACGTCATGGTTTGCCTTCTACAAAGTCTCAGCTTTGGTTCCCTTTGCTGCTATTGCACACTATCAGCCAATCTTTGCATTTTTGCATCCCTGGTATTCAGTCTTCCACATCTGTTAAGGAGAGGTGTTTCCTAACTTATGGTCAGTCCTGCGTGCCTATATAATACCATCACCTTCCGGATGATAACAGCAGGCATCGCTCCTGGAGCAATCAGAGCCTCTCACACCCAGTCTAGACTGAGCACACTGCCATGTGAGCGAGCACTTCTCGGGCTGAGGTACTCTTGGCATCAGTATCGCAGCCATCGCTCTGCCACAGCACCTCGCAGTATGCCGGTTTTATTTGCACATTTTTCCTTCCTCCTTAACAGAGCTTGCCCTTCTCTCCATTCCAATATACCAGGTTTTCCAAGCATTCAGGAATGTTTCTGACCCACGTACTCCTGCAAATACTTAGGCGATACGCAGGCAAGAATCAAGGTTATTTCTGGTTTTGTTAGTAAGGCCTCACTCAACCAACAGGGTGTGGATGCGGAGGGAAAAAGGAGCTCAAATGTCCAATGTCAATAATAATTTTAAGGCTTTCACCTCCAAGAATATTAACACGCCTTTATCAGATACAGACCCCCTAACAAAAGTAAACACTTGCAAATCAGAAGGAAAAAGTGGGCATAATTTAACTGTAAATACCGAAACTGCAATGGTATAGAAATCAGAAAAAGACTCTCATCAGTTACCAGTTTTCAGAAAAGAAAACCTGTCACATATGATTCTTAGACTGCTCATATATAAGGTTTATTCTATCATAAATACAGTATTTTGGAGAAAATACAACTTTTTTGGGGAAAAAATGGTTTTTTAGTGAAGCTTTTGAAATACAAAGCAATAGGGGAAATCCCACTGAGACAGCAAGGCTAAAAACTATTCCCAATATTGGTAGGTGCCAGCTTCTGCATGGTCTGCTGTATTTAAATACCATACTGGGTTTTTTTCCTATGAGTAACACCAACAAAGAACAAGAGATTCAGAACTTCCTTAAATTCATGTATCTGCAAATTTTGACATACTGTAGTTTTAATATTTCCCACCGAAAACACCCGGAAACTCACAGTTTTCTATGTTGTACTTTGTTTCAACTCATGAACTTGGCATGTAGTTCCAGTGTACCAGCGCATGACGTTGGTCAATGAAGGCAGAATGCAGTAATACTAGCAAGCTCTAGGACAGATGATTGTTTAAAATATTACCTTTATTTTTTTTTCCCCTCCTATCAATATGTAGATGCCAAGGAAGGTGGGTGAAATTTTAAAATGTGAGGCTTGTGCCTGTGATTTTACTTTTAAAGCTCAGCACTCCAAGGTAAGTGGCCTCTTCTGGAAGAGTGTTAACCTTGCACAGCACCTTCTGACCTTGCTAAGGAGGCACCACTTCACTCATCACTTCTGTGTGTGCTTACTTAGGTACTGACACAAGAATTCAGGAGACTATGTTGAAGCATCCAAGTTTGAAAATATGCGCTCAAGCTTGGGTACTGGTGCTTGAGTCTCCCCTGAAGGCCTCAGGACTCTAAATTATGCGAGCTAAACCACAGGGTGGGTTTACCTCTTTCCCGTACTGGCTTTGGAGGTGATTTATATGCCTCATGTTTAATGGCTGAAATCCTGTGAGCTGAGACCCGTGTAGGCGGGATATATTAATGTTCCTGGATTCAAATTGTCTTCTTGCTGCATGCTTACCCTAAATACTTCAGGTTGCACTTCATTTGCAATGATTTTGTATACAGTCTACCAGAGTGGGGCCCTGGTTTCAAGAGGTTATCACAGCGCAAATGAATAATTATTTAAAACATTTCCTTTTCATAAGCAGCTAATATTTTTAATAATAAATATGTAAGACTGGGATGATGCAAGTGATACCTCAAACATGTCAATAGCAAATTAGCATAAATCAGATAAACCACCCACAGATTTGTTGTTATTGCTTGATGTTCTAGATTGCAGGAGAAGAGAGGAAAATAACTTTTTTCAATTACAGTAAATTTTGCAGAGATTCCACAAGACACACAAACATCCTGAACTGGTTAGGAAGATGCTCTAAAAACCATAGATCTATACCTGTAAAATCATATGGGAAGATGATTTTATTAAGGTCAAAGGGATTTTTTTCGAAATAAAATATATAAAAGTTTGGAGGATCTAACTTGCAAGTCTGACTATTCCATAGAAAGAAGAAATAGGTATTTCAGCTAAGTCAGGTTACATTTCTGTAAAATTGAGCTTTCCTTGCAAATTGAAACCATATGCAGAAAACAGTAAGTAATTGTTCCTGAAATTCAGATGTTGCCTTAAGTAACAGAAGTACATACATCTATTTTGGTAGTCTGAAAGATTACATATGAAGAACCTTTAGAGTGTCTAGCTTTCCATTCCAGCCAATTGAAACCTGTTATGAGTATTAGTAACACATTTTCTATCTGGCTATCTCAGCAATAATGTTTACAGCTAATTAGTGCCCACTGTTGTAATAAAACTGCATTCTCATAAAGGTATCTATTTTTGGTAACACATCATAATGAATTTTGCAACTGCCAACTGTTTTTTACTTATTCAATTTTAATTAAAAGCTGGTAGTACTTTATATCTCTATCACTTTCATCTCTTGATAAAAATGTGACTAATATGCCTTAGCTCAGTTTTTACCTTCTCTGCTGAGAGAGACTGAGAACTTCTAAGCCAGCTTTTAAAAAGATGAAAACCATAGTGCAGAGACATTAACTGCTATATTGTGAATTATATTAAGCATGGATAGTAGACATATTAAAAAAGCATTAGATCCTCTCTGTTGTCATTGTCACTTCTATGACAGCCAGACTGCTGTCTGCTCACTGCTTCCAGTGCCAGCAACATCCCCTACCCGACTGTGGTTCCTCTAAGGCGGAGAAGTTTGCCTTAACCTGGCCCTGAGAGAATACGTGTTGCAATGTAAACTTCATTGATTTCTTTCCTTTTGTGCCGCACTGTTCTGCCTTCTCACCTGCCGTCAGTCAAACGCCACTCCCGGAAATCAAAGGTTAAGCATGCGGGATTGAATCTGTAAACCTGAGCCACTAGACAGACAAGGTCTTGGCTCCCAAGAAGGTCTATTGTACTGCTGACTCTATAGAAACAACAGCAGCTCATCCAGGCTGGGAAAAATCCTCTCTCTGAGTGCTCCAAGAAAAACATGAATGCCATGAGGGCAAGTCAAATGCCAAGTGTTCCTGCCAGCAGGACACAGAAAATAAAGAAAGGTGGGGGAGGAGAAGGACATCGCCACATCCAAGAGTTGTACTCCAAGAGGCAAAAGGGGTCAGAACTGGAGCCGGGGCACTGCTAGTGTGGGGTAAGGAAGGGACAAGGACAAGTCTGAGGGAGGGAAGGGGAGCCCAAGCACTGCTCTCCATGAAACGCACTGCTGAGACCACCACGGGCAACACCTGAGAGTGAGGGCACCATGCGCAGTAGGGCTCCGAGTTTGGATTAGGCTTCAGATCCGGAGAAGCAGACCGGACCAACTGTCCAGTCTCCTGCCCCTGGGACGATCCGCAGTAAGCGCCATAGGAGGAGTGCAAGAAGAGGGGAAGCACAGACTGATACCTTCCCGGCAAACTTTCCCAGTCTCTAGTAATTTGTGGCCAAGGACTTCCTGAGTCAGAGGTATTATCTTTGTAGTTAATAAGCTCTGGATTTTTCCTCCAATGAATTTGTCTAAACTTGGAGAGGGGAATTTGGGTTTAGACTTTTCAGCTTGATTAGAGACAGTTATCTTTTCTAGAAAGGTTAGCAACAGTTTAATTTTCCTTGAAACTTACCGCAGAGGCTGCAGGTTACAGTTTAATTTGATTTTTAAGAGGGAAAATAAGGTGTGCAACCTACAGCTGCAGTCAGACAGTTCAAAGGCTTTCTGCTTTTGCTAGAGGCATGCGATAGTTTAATTTGCCAACCAAGCCAAACTAGGCTTTGCATTAAAGTACACGATAATTTGATTACTTGCTGGTGTTGCAATACACAAGTTGATCTAAGGAAGGTGGCCTCTAACATGTTGCTCCAGATTGCAATTGCAAATTTACTTGCTCCTGCCCGGGCTAAGCAATTTGCAAGCAATTTACTGACAAGTCCCTCATATGTGCCCTGTTTTACATGGAATTGTGTAAGCAGTATGTAGACATGCATTTGGTCAATCCAAAATAAAATGACAATCCTGTAAATATAAGCTATTCTGATTTTCCTGGAGTGTGAAAGACAAATTAGCAAATTGTTAGCTCCTTTACATAGCAAGAGCGGGGAAGGAAAGGACAGTATCCTGCACTTAGCAACAATCTAGCCATCAAATTTACAGCACTTGCGTATTTTACAGTATTTTGTCCCACTAAGCTACAGGCCTTTTAAAATACACTATTCCAAATGGAAATACTGTTCCCATTTTATCCTTTCACTACAGGGTAGAGCTGGTTGATGCCAGTTTTCCAGAATGACCTTAAAATGAAGACAGACTATGATTTGATGGAAATGTTATGGGACACTCATTACAGAAATGTAAAAGTGAAGAAGACAGAAAGATACTTGAAGCTAGATACAATTTGCTGTTTAACGTATTAATAAATAAAATGTGACTACAAATCCTACCTAGGAAAAAAGAAAAACAAATTCCAGGAGTGCCCTGTGAAACCTTCAACTCATACACTATTTGAAGTGAGAAGTAAGAGATCATCTTTGCCTTTAGATTTTGGGAAATTCAGACTGTTGTGCAGTGGGAGCTGTGTCCCTAGAAAAGCGAACAGAAAGCATATCTTTGATTATAAACCACGCAATTCAAACGCTTTGGTAGGCAAACACACAGAGGCAGCTTTCTTGCTCTGTTATTGCAAACAAACATGAGAAATCCGCACTTCGAACCGCAGTTTCCTCATCACTGCAGTCTGCTCTAGATCTGAAGAAGCTCCCGGGGGAGATGAAGACTTACCTAAAAAGATGTCATGAAGGCTCATCAGTAAGCTCAGAGGAGCAATGATTTCTGTAAAACCTAGCATGGCCATATTCTTCCATATTAACTATCATCACCCACAATGGCGTGCAAACTTAATAAGCAAGTTAAATGCCAAAGGCTGTCTGAAAATAAACTGTCGTGGTTTAACCCCAAAAGGTAACCAGACCATGCAGCCACCGGTCCCCTCCCTGGTGGGGTGAGGAGGAGAAA